>WNNJ02003668.1:0-90739 GCA_012934845.2 Pomphorhynchus laevis
AATGTAAATAAATGTATATTTACTTTTATTAGAAATAAAAGTATTTTGTTTCAAATGATGCTAGCAGCAGCTGGATGAATATAAATTAGTGTTTTATTGGTCCTGCTTCAAAATTAAATATATATGTTCAAACTATGCGAAACATCTCTTCAATATCTAACTAGTATTTTAACATTATTATAATGTAATACAGAATAGCAAAAATCACAAATTAAAATGTTTTGAAATTTGTATCTGCTTATGATTAAAAAAATGCATTTAATTTTTGTAATTATTTTAATTTTTCAATTACAATTGTAATTGAAATTTACAATTTAATGTATTTTTACGAACTCTTTAAAATAAAACTAATTTTATCAGAGCAAATTAATTTTATTTCAATTTTTAAGACCTCAAATAAACTTTCCATGTTTACAACTTAATTATAAGATGTAAATCGAAATTAACCAAATATCAGCTATAATTAGCGAAAATCAATATTATAGTTAATAAAAAAATTCGATATCAGTTGATATCAAATTATATAAAAAATTAGTTTACTATTATTCTTACAGCTGAAAAAATCGGCCAATTCTAAAAAGGTTCAAGTCTAAAGTACGTTGAGCTAATGCGAATCCACGACAACCGTGAAGAAATATCCTTTGACTAATGCACACTAATTCCGACCGATTTAATTTTAGTAGTCCGGCTAGATTTTTTACAGTTGGAGTCATTGAGTAAATTAAAGCGAGACATGTTTGGACGCTGTTCTTCAAAAGATATAATGACACCGGTAAGGCACAGACTTTAAATAATTCCCTTATCCATCGTTCAATGGTTGCCATTTATGCAATTTGATTGTGTGCTTGGTAACACATCCAAGAGATATAGAATAATTTTTGTACAGTGAGTGTATCTACATTAAAACAAACAGAAACTTTGAAATAGTTTAAAATATATAAGTTAAGGATAGTTAGTCATACAACAACAGTTAAAGATATAACAATTTACGATCGATAAACAGTAAAAAATGTGAGAACCTGATTGTAAAAATATTATTGTTGCTTCTGGTGGTAAAATGAATTAAGTTCTAATAAAATAAAGAAATAAAAAATAAGTATAAATTAAAGAATATGTTGAATTTTTAATTTTAAAAGCTAACATTAGTTAATTAAAAATATTATATAAAGTAAATTTATGCAAGATGGGAAAACTAACCATTGCTGCGAATTATATTAAAATTATTTATTGAATTTAAGTTTCCATTGCTAGATAATTTCTATATGAATAATTTTGCAGAGTGAAAATTTTGAAATAACAAAAGAAACATTTTAACTCGCTTTTAAACAGCACAAACATGTAGACAGTCTTATTCATTACAATTATAAAACACAGACATTATTAATAAACATTTAAATATTAAAATATTATTAACACATTAAATATTATTTAACACTTTTAATGTTACAAATGATAACCTGGCTGCGCTGGTGTCGGAGAACATTCAAAAGGGAGGCGTGCGCGATAAATTTAGACTGGCGGTCAGCAACGATTCTTCGGCTCCGATCAACAATGATGCAGTTGTAGCTATGTGCTTACTGCATCACCAGATAGCAACAACAATCAGCAATCGTTGCATTTGACTGGACAATACATCCGTAGCAATAATAACACACCCAGCTCGCAACCAACAGTACTTACGTTCACTGAGAACGATATTGCTGCATCGATCAGGACGTTCTCGACAGGTCCAGCGAGAGGACTTGATTGTCTTCGTCCTCAACACCTTAAAGCAAGACGAGTCCGCTTAGGGCGCCGTGGGACAGCAGCTGATATGTACACTGACAGACTTCAGCAACATGCGCTCGTCTGGTAAATTCTCGGCAGCTTTGAGGCCGGTCTTATACGATGCCTCGCTGTGTACACTTGCTAAGAAGGGAGGAAGTATCAGATCTATAGACGTGGGCTGCACACTACGCCATCTTTTTGTGAAAGCCTCATGTTAGGCTATGAGGGACGCTATGGTTGTGAAACTGGCACCGGCTCAACTCAGCTTCGAAATTCAACATGGATCGAAAGCAATTGCACACGTCGGTCGCTGTTATCTAGCGAACATTGGCGTTTGCAAGGCTCTGTTGAAAATCGATTTCACAAACGTTTTCAACACGCTGAACTGCGATGCGATGTTAACAGTGATCCGCGAAGAGCTACTGGAGTTGTATCCATTCGCACCTAGCTGCTACTCTAACCAATCGTAACTACGTTACGGCCAGTATAAACAAATAACGGATGAGGGAACACATAAAGGCCATACTTACGGTCCGCCGCTTTTATGCTTCACTATCTTGGTACTGACAAAGTGCATCAAGTCGAAGTGCAATATGTGGTATATGAATGACGCCACGTTAAGCGGTGATTTGGACAAGTTGCTGACAGACAATAATATGTTGACGGGTGTGATGAAATAAGCTGGGTCTCGTCATCAATGTCGGCATGTGTGAGCTGATTAGTGACGACGCCGTATCAAGGCAGTTCATGGCAGTCGCTCCAGACATCAAGCACGTCGACCCGTCATCAACAATGCTGCTTTGGGCACCGATTGGATGCGTGTAAAGCATCGACAATGTATTGGAGTTTTAGCTGCTAGAATTAGTGATTCTCAAGGAGACTATATTTTCTCCACGCTTACGATGCGCTGTTCCCGCTCAAAAATTGTTTCACGATACCGAAGATTATGTATGCTCTACGCACCCCGCCGTGTTATGGGCAGCAACTGTTGTTCGAATATGAAAACGTAATCCGGTCGTCGTCGCAGTCCATCCTCAATATTGCGCTATCTGACCGAGCATGGGACCAGGCGTCGCTACCGGTTACTAACTGCGGTCTCTGCATCAATATATCGACGAACATTGCTCTGCCGTCCTTAGTGTCGTCTGCCGCTGGATCACATATACTAGTAACCATTCCCAGCCGTAGTGACTATGGTATCAGCTCACCAACTTTTACGGCGGCAGTGTCCGAATGCAGTCGCATGCAGGCGTCAAGTTGGTTCAGCAGCCTGTCGCAACAGAACAGTAGGTCTGTAATAAGCCGCTGGTAGGAAAATAACGGCAGTGACAGGATAGCGGTGGTCTACAGAATTCCGAATTCTTACTGCAGATACTGAACGTTGCCATCCTACGGGGCAATGCTAGCTTCGTTTTGTGCATAGCTGACATAACCGGGAACTGACAGGATTTGGATGTTGTGTATTATTTATAGTTTTTATTCAATTGTTTATATATACCATATAAAAAATTATTTTGATAACAAAATAATATCATATGTTAAATAATATAATTTATCTCACTTTCACAAGGTAAATTATATAAAGCCGATATTTTTAGTGAAAATCGTAACTGATATAACCGGGATATTCTTTACAATGGATACATGAACTAGAAATAATTTTATAAAATTTTTAATCTGAGGGTGGCAAGCAAATTCTCTATAATGATAAAAGTTATTTTTATTTTAAATTTACATAATAGCAAATAAAAAGTTACACTCTAGTGTAAGTATTCCATTATTAGGGTCAAAACTTTTTGAACGTTTTCTTATATTTTCCTAAAAACTTATTTTTTTTTAATTAGTAGTGTCATTGAGGATCAATATACGTGTGAAATAGAATATTCAGTATAATTTATGCTACTTGAATATATAATATTTAAATATGAAATTGTATGACGCGCATGTAGTAGCTACCAACAATAAAATCTGATAGTTACAATTTGCATAAAAAATAACTGGAACTTAGAATTTGCAAAAATGATATGTCGATGATTTTTAATTACGGACATTTAAATTGATCGCGGTAGAAGGATTTATTGATTTTATCAAACCGGTATTCTAGCAATATGCAGAATATACAAAATCTAATTCCCAATATCGTACTGTGATTTATGACCATCATACAATGTCCTCACCACTCGCGAATAATAATACAAAAATGTCGTCTGCATAGGTATATAAAAATTGAGATATTTTGAAAACCTCTCGGTGTTGAAATAATGCTTTGGTTAACACTTTTTACAATGTTACGTAAAAACAGTAGAATGTGTATGTCAATTGGAATACCGGAATGATAGTTCCGGTATGCCAATTCTAGTAATTCGGTAATCCTTATTAGTGTTGATTTCAGTATCAAGAGCATTACTCTACTCTTTAGGTTATTCGGGAGTATACTGGAGTCGATAATACTATGAAGAAGCGATTACAGTGAGAGCAGTGCGAATTTCGTTCTGATTACAAAACAATTAGTAAATTCTTCACTTTATCGAGAATCTTAAAAATCCTTTAATCTTTTAAATCCAGCAATCATTTTAATCGAAGATTTCGATTGTAATAATAATGAGTATGTCCTAAAGATAGAATTCTAAACTCTATCATAGGTTACGAGCCAGAGTAAATCCGCTATAAACTTACAAGTTGGAATATGGAAGGTACCCGGTGACATGTACTGATGATACATGTGAAGCCATTCTCTCATGAAGAGTTTTCAACATATTACACTGAAGGATACCTTAATAAACACCGTATTGAGATGAAATACTAGTCTTTTTAGCTTTTGTGTGATCCTAAGAAGGCCATTATATGTTACTACGAACCAGCACTTTAAGTAGTCTTGTAATATTTGGATATTCATGATTTGACAACTAAAGCAGAAGCTGACATAATTATATGTAAATACCAAGTTCCTTAATATTTTACAAACCATTAATTATTTCAATTGTTTCGTAATCAACAACAACAATTTCTTGACAAGAAAAAATAATTAAAGTAGCATAAGTTCTTTTTTGTTAACCACTGGTCCAGATGTCGGGTCGTGGAGGCAGTGTGCAAACCTAACTACTTCAGAAATCAATTTACTTAATATTTTACGAACCATTAATTATTTCGATTGTTTCATTATCGAAATAAAATAACATGTGAGATAAATGTACAAATATTTTTATATATTTAATAATACAGTCAATCACTAATTTGAAAGGAATTTCTATGTGTATGGATGTCATTCAATAAACACACTACAGCGGCCGAAACTTGACAAGAGTTTCGGCCGCTATAGAGTCTCTAAAACATGGAATATAATCTATTGATCGGTTCATAAAAATACTGGCTATAAAAAATATTATTTTTTGGATAAATATATTTTAATTTTAAATTTATTTATGGTACAAAATATATAGTTTCAGTTAATCGACCTTTTTAGTTAATGTATAATATTTAAGGGACGAAATTTTATTGATTTTAACGATTCGTACATCAGTATAAAATAAAAATTGTTATTTTTATGAAATCGCAATGCATTATAATGAATGCAAGTTTAAATAAAAAACGTTGCTTCATAGAGAAAACGAATATTAAAAAGCATACAGTTAAAAGTATTAAAAAAACAAAATAAATAGTGAATATATAAAATTATTTATTTAAGCAAACTGTTCACGTCACTCAAAAACGGCGGTTTCTCATATAATATATTGTCCTACTATTTTGATACTTTGATTGTCCAAGATATTTTGCTCGGTGAACAAACATGCCATCATAAGCTCAATTTCGCTTCCTTTACTTCAGTTAATCGTTATGGTCAATTAGAATACTTGAGAAATAGTTATTCAGCAAAACTCAAGTAACTTTTAGATGGCATTTATAATATATATTATATAGTTAGCTATATAATGCATTTTACAAAATATCCAACTGATATTTATAAATAGAAACGAAAATATTTTATTTTAAATTTTGTGGCATAAATTAAAATCAACAAAAATATAATAAACTCGATGTTTGTCGTATAATAAACTCGACAAACATTTTACAAAATATTCAACTGATTTGGAAATAGAAATATTTAATTTAAATTTCTTTGGGATAAATTTGAAATCAACGAAAAATTAAAAAATTTTACAAATTGAATAATATTTTAAAAATTAATAAATTTCTACCACTTTTGTATAAGCTTCAACTTTAACAACAAATAAAATATTTTATTTTTCTTAAATATTTTATTTATACATTAACATCAAAGTTAAGATTGGGTTTTAAGATCAATTATCATGTTTATTAGACTATATTCATTGTAATATATTCATAAAGCATCATCTAGAGCTGTATTCAAAAATGATGTTCACAAAGATACTGTCATTATTTATAATTTGATACATTCAGCGTTAACTCACTATCTAATATTATATCTTTCTGTTATTTATTAGTCAATTCATAAAAATGACTTTTTAAATTTCAAAAAATTTTTATTTTAACTTGATTTAAATTATAGAAAATCTAAAACCAATTATTAATTTCATTATTTAATTATTAAATTTTGATTTAGCATTATTATGTTTTGTTTATTTTATAATTATATTAAATACGTATTTAATTATTAAAAAAAGTATCTTTTAATAATTGATTAATAAATTAATTTTATTTTATTTTTTTTTTTATTTTTATTTTTTAACTTGATTTAAATTATAGAAAATCTAAAAACAATTATTAATTTTATTATTTAATTATTAAATTTTGATTTAGCATTATTATGTTTTGTTTATTTTATAATTATATTAAATACGTCGAATCAGTTAGCTGATTTGATAATTTATATTATTATTTTTTATTCAATTAAGGCATCATTAAGATAACATCATTTTTAATTAAAAAATGACGTTTATTTTAAATTTCAATTTTTTTATTTTAACTTGATTTAAATTATAGAAAATCTAAAAACAATTATTAATTTTATTATTTAATTATTAAATTTTGATTTAGCATTATTATGTTTTGTTTATTTTATAATTATATTAAATACGTAGACTCAGTTAGCTGATCTGATTATATTTTAAATTATATAAATATTATTTATTATCCATAAAAGGTTTTCCCTTTAATAGTTTGAATAAATGTTTGATAATATTGTGTTGATTTATATATTTTACTACTTTCTGTTTGATTGTATTGTATAATAAAATCAAACATTGAAATAAAATCAAATAATAATCATCATTGCATTCCGATGTGGAAGATGCTTGATCAGGAACAGGGATCTGAGATCGCGCTTTTCCGGGCATGACATTTTATCAAGAGATTGAGCTCAATCCCTGAGCGTAGCAAGCGGAACTGACAGGAATAATCTGAAACTGACAGGAATAATCTAGAACTGACAGGAATAATCTGGAACTGACAGGAATAATCTGGAATGTATGTTAAGATAATGTATGTTAAGTCAATCTATGTTAAGTAAATGTATGTTAGTCCATTCATAAAAATGACGTTTATTTTAAATTTCAATTTTTTTATTTTAACTTAATTTAAATTATAGAAAATCTAAAACCAATTATTAATTTCATTATTTAATTATTAAATTTTGATTTAGCATTATTATGTTTTGTTTATTTTATAATTATATTAAGTACGTAGACTCAGTTAGCTGATTTGATTTATAACCTTTATTTCAATTTGATTAACAAAATTTATTTAATTTAATGCATTACTGTTCAAAAACGCATTATTTAAAAATGTAAAGATGAATTTACAATTTAAATTTAGAAATATAAGCCATCGAGACTTTAGATACGAACTAACAAATTTTTTTGACTATCTTGTAAAGACAAGAGTTATAATATCACATATGACAACGATGTCGCAAGTCTTCTTCAACTAATGCAAGTTACAGTCTTCAACTTATACAACTTCTTTAACTTACACAGAAAAGTTTAGTATAAAGGAAAAAAGGCTCCTAACATAGAGGTATTTAAAGAAATACAACATTATTTATACAAACATATTTAAAGGTAGGTGATTTTTATAAAAATGCATTTATTTAAAAATAAATGATTTAAAAGCATTAAAATCTAAAATCTTTTAAATTTATTTTGAATCTGTTATAAAATGATTTTACAAAAATTGTTTTATTTGTATGCTAACTTCGGGTTTGTACATTCGTATTAATATTTAAATCAAAAATATCAAATCAAAAAATTAAAATTTAACATTTTTAAATTATATTTAATAGAATACAAAATATTAATATAAATTATAAATTGAATTACTTTAAATTGCTTTAATTAACAGAAATTATAAAGTAAGTCATTAAAAATTGTTTTATTTTACTTAAGACTTCGTGTTTCCACATAAGTATTAAAATTTAAATAAAAATTATAATCTAAGAGTTAAAATTAAAATTTTTTAATTAAAAATGATCTTAATGATGCCTTAATTGAATAAAATATGATAATATAAATTACAAATTGAATTATTAGAAACTTATTAATGTCATTTAAAACTAAGTGTTTGCACATTCGTCCTTGAATTTAGGTCAAAATTATTAAATCATAGAATTAAAATCAAATAATTTTAAATTATTGATGTTTTAATAAAATAAAAAATGTTAATAGAAATTATAAAGTAAGTCATTAGAAATTGTTTTATTTTATTATAGACTTCGTGTTTCCACATTGGTCTTAACATTTAAATAAAAATTATAATTTGAGATTTAAAATTAAATTTTTTTAATTAAAAATGATGTCTTAATTGAATAAAAAATAATAATATAAATTATCAAATCAGCTAACTGATTCGACGTATTTAATATAATTATAAAATAAACAAAACATAATTATAATGCTAAATCAAAATTTAATAATTAAATAATAAAATTAATAATTGTTTTTAGATTTTCTATAATCTAAATCAAGTTAAAATAAAAAATTAAAATTTAAAATAAACATCATTTTTATGAATGGACTAACAAATAACATTCGATGTATCAATTAAATTTAAAGAAAGTATATATCTTGATATAAGCATTAAATTAACATCAATTAAAACTACTTTTAATTTATATCGTAAAGATGACATATTTGAATTTATAATATTTTTGCATGAGCATTCATGCAAAAACATTCATGCAAAAACATCCACAAACATATTTTAAATTAAAAATAAATATAACTATATTTTTTCTGACGATGATACACCTTTTTATGGTAAATTTTATTATTGTCATTTATAACTGTTTAAAAACTAAATCTAAACAATATAAATATATGAAATATATGTTTCGATACATTGATGATATATGTGCTTTTAATTCTAATAATTTTTATTCAATTAGTGAACAAATTTATCTAGATAGCCTTATTCTTAATAAAACTGATATTAATGATAAAGAAGGTGTATATCTAGATATGAACATTTAATTAACATTAACTAAAAATACTTTTAATTTATATCGTAAATATGTCATATTTATATTTACAAGAAACATATTTTTGCATGAGCATTCATGCATACCATATAATATAAAATATAATACATTAAATAATGAAATTTTAAGAATTGCAACAATATGTAATGATATTGGCTTTCTTCAAAATCATTTAAATAATTTAATAGATACATATTTTAAACTAGGTTACTATAAAAATAACATCAAGCAGAAAATAATAAAATATATAAATCAACATAATAATATAAAGAATAAATTTAATATTTATAAAATTTTAAATATTAAATTTAAAATTTAATATTTAGGTATACAATTCAAATCATACAATATCAAATCAGCTAACTGAGTCTACGTATTTAATATAATTATAAAAATTAAACAAAACATAATTATAATGCTAAATCAAAATTTAATAATTAAATAATAAAATAAATAATTGTTATAAGATTTTTTATAATTTAAATCAACTTAAAATAAAAAGATGAAATTTAAAATAAAAGTCATTTTTATGAATTGACTAACAAATAACATACGATGTATCAATTAAATTTAAAGAAAGTATGTATCTTGATATGAACATTAAATTAACATCAATTAAAACTACTTTTAATTTATATCGTAAAGATGACATATTTAAATTTACAAGAAACATATTTTTGCATGAGCATTCATGCATACCATATTTTTAATATTTAAAAATATTAAATATTTTTAAATTAAAAGATGATCATATTATAATAAAAAAAATATAATGTAAATTATAAAATAATTTATTAGGAATTGTTTAATTTAATTTTAAATCTTTGTTTGCACATTCGTCCTAGTATTTAAGTTAAAATTATTAAAAAAGCGAATTATATGTATATCAAGAGACTATTTGTTGTAGTCTCCTGACATACAGTAAGTAATGGAGTTCGTGTTCTCTATTAAGAGATACTAGTTATATAATGCAGTATCTTGAGATACAGTACATTATGTAAAGTTTGGAAATTTAAAGACGTATTAAAACACCGAAGATAAATTCGATAAAAGGTAAACTGACATAAGGATCACGGATGAAAGACTGAAGAAAGACAAAAAGCTCAAAAATTCCTTTAGGTTCGAATGAACCCTTATTTTCAAGTCTTTTTTGATAGGGCTAGTTAAATTTTAAAAATATCAGTTAAAGAGATAATGGGATAGGCCTTAATCGACAGATAAATAGTTCTAAATAAGCAAGAGATAACGGATAACATGTATTTAAGAAGTTTGCAGAACCAGGTAAAAACAACGACGCAATTTAAATTGGTCTTGATTATACTGAGTTCTTACAATCAATCCAGTTCCAGATCAATCCAATTCCAGATCAATCCAGTTCCAGATCAATCCAGTTCCAGATCAATCCAGTTCCAGATCAATCCAGTTCCAGATCAATCCAGTTCCAGATCAATCCAGTTCCAGATCAATCCAGCAAATTTAACAGTTTTAACGCACAAGGACGTCGATGAAAGCACGAAAGAAACAGATACGACCGACACCAACTGTGCTCAACTACTAGTACAATGCTTGACACACGACTGCAGCGTCTGGACTACAATCGCATGCGACAGCAGTAAGTCTAAAGAAGACTTCATTTGCGGCTTTTGTACTAACAAACTCATACGCAACATCTCCCATAAGAACATATTAACCTCCAACGTGTCCACTCAAACAACTCAAGTCGTTTCTGATATCATTTGTCAACTCACTCATCCTGTAATCACATGCACTTCTAATCAAATTTCTTCACTTCCCGACACCCCCGTATCTTCCTTTCTGTCTCGTTTCTCAATAACCTACATCCCTCAATCAAAATCACCTCCACCAACCTCCACAATCCTTCCACTCATAACCTTTCCTCACATCGCTCACTACCCTCTCTATTATTCAAATCCTGTTTGTCTTCCGCTGTCAAACATATTCCCTTGATATCCTCAAATCCAAGCTCTACTATCGGGATCTCATCAACTCACATTACTCGTCCTCCTTTACGGAAACTCTTTCCTTCTCACGATCGTTGCGTCATCCGTCACTAATATCACTCCTTCCACCTCATTATCTCCACAAGCACGTCTCGACCACGATGTTTCCGCATTCAGATCCATCCTCTCGTATCTTGTTCCTGCGGATAATCCATCATTTTTCAACAACATCTCTCCTGTCGCATTCATCCGCCTAAATAAATCTTCTCAATCTAATCCATACCAGCCCCCTCTCCTAAAAGTTGTTTTCAAGCATTGCTCTCACGCGTATTCTGTCCACTCCCAACGATTCAAACTCATGTCCTCTTCAGCCACTCGCATTTTCCCCAATCGCGCTTCTTTTGAAATCGCTCAAATCTCTTCAGCCCGCATCAAAAAACGCCGTCGCGAGGAAAACGGCGAAACATCAGTCTCCATCCAAAACATAGACGGAAATTTTCAAGTTGTCCACACCCGTCCAAAAATTCGAATGCGCTCCATCTCTCCTATGTGTCTTCTCCACTAGACCATTCGCAACAAAACACGGTTTCGCCTCGGTCTCCTCAACACTAGATCTATTCTCAATAAATCCGATCTCATCCTCAACTTATTTACTAAGCAAACAATCAATCTCTTCTGCCCCACCGAATCTTGGCACTCCGATTTTGACGAGCTCTCCATCCGCCGTCTGATCTCTGCCGGTTGCTCCCTAGTCAAATCCGCCCGCCCCCTCAGCTCATGCCCTTCTAAATTCTCTAATCATGGCGGCATCGTCGCATTCGCGCGTCACCCCGCGTCTCTTCGCAAAATCAATCCCCCTTTCAGTCCTTGCTCTATTGAATTGCTCACTTGTTGTTATTCAAAACCCGATCACTCTAGATCTCGACATTGTATACCGTCCTGGATCATCAGCTCCTACTGCCTTATTTTTTACTGAACTCGCTGACGTCCTTTCTCATAGTTCTTTGTCCTCAATCCCTTCACTCGTTCTAGGCGACTTCAATATCCGCCTAGGCCGCCCCTCTTCCACGGATTCCCCTGGTTCATAAACATTCTATCCAACTACAATTACAAACTAATCTCAACTGCCCTCACACATATACTTGGTGGGGCACTCGACATAATCGCAGTCCCCGATCATTTTGCTGCCTACACCTCACTATCCATCTTTGATCTTGGTCTATCCGATCACTTTCTCGTCATCCTTGATCTCGCTCACAACCACACCCTTCTCACACACCTACAATACTACGTCGATCTTGAAGAAATCTTGACCTCTTCCTTCTCCGCTTTGCCATACTCAAATCGTCTCTATCCTATCCAACAATAACATATTCATCTCCTCACGATCTCGCCTTTCTTTTCGAATCTGAACTCACATCCATTCTCGATATTCTCTTGCCCTTCATGCCTCACCCACAACGTCGCTTGCACCGTGCCCCATGGTTTGACATCCAGTGCCTACTCTCAAAGCGTCGACTCCATCATGCTTTTCGAGTATATCACCGCTCTCTCAGACGTGATTTCCGCTCGATCACTCCGTGTTTCCGTGATTCCTATCTTGCTCATGGGCGGGCTCATCTCCACCTACTAAGTACCAAATGCAACTCCTTTTGGCAGCATAAAATCATCACTTCATTCAACACTAAGACTCTATGGAATACTTTTAAGTCAATCCTTATTCGCTCCTCTCCGCCGTGCAACATCAATCCCCATGATTATTCGTCATTTTTCCAGAGCAAAGTATCCATGTTGCTCTCTCTCACACCCCGTTTCCATCCTATCCCACTCGGCCCCGCCTAGCCACATTCTCCCGGAACTCTTTCATCTTCTCCCTGTTTCACATTCCGAAGTCTCATCTGTTCTCATATCCTTGCCCAGCAAAACATCACCTGCCGATCCCCTGCCTACCCCATACTTAAATCCATATGCTCATCGATATCCCCTTTTCTCACAACCTTGTTTAACTCGTCCGTCTGCAGTCGTATCTTCCCTTCACACTGGAAATTCGCCATCATTCGTCACATCCTTAAGAAACAATCGCTCGACCCCTCCCTTCCTTCTAGCTATCGCCCCATTTCACTACTCCCTACTCTTTCTAAGCTCTTAGAACGCCTCATCTTAATACAGATCAACGATTATCTCTCCTCATATAATCTGTACCCTCCTTTCCAATCCGCTTTCCGCTCTAATCACTACACAGAAATCGCCTGCATGAAAGTTTACAACGACTTACTCATTTTACGAGACAAGGCTCTATATAGTGTTCTCATCTACCTTGACCTCTCCTCCGCCTTCGACATTGTCGACCACTCCGTCCTCCTTTCTCGCCTACGTTATGATTACGGCTTTTCTTCTTCCTCCGTAGCATGGTTTGCCTCATATCTATCCAACCGTTCCTTTCGCGTCTGTTCTCATTCATCATCCTGATAATGATCACCTTTCCCTTAAACCCTTCGTCCGTGACAAGGTCTGCTCGTCTAACTTAATTCTCCGTGACATTCGCCGTATCCGCTCACTTATCGACTTCCGTTCTTGTATGTATCTTCTTTCATCGCTTCTTTTCCCTAAAATCGATTACTGCCTTAGCCTTTTAGCCAATTCTCCAAAATCCATCATCCTACCACTACAACGCGTAATCAACTCGGCCGTTCGAGTGCTCTTTCGTCTCCGTCGCTTCGACCACATATCCACATATCTTGCCCAACTCTCCTGGCCCACCATCCACATCTGCATCAAACTCCGCCTTCTTCTCGTAACTTTTCGTCTCATCGCTGTTGGCTCCCCATCGTTCATTAACCTTTCTTTCTTAAACGACACTCACCCCACCTCGCTATCGCTGCGTTCCCGTCATACCCTCTTACTCCACGTTCCCAATTACTCCAACAACTATGGTCTCCGATCCTTCCTCGTCGCCGCCTCACTCGCCTGGAATCAACTCCCTCTCGACGTCCACCGCGCTCCTTCCTTTATCACATTCAAACACCTTCTCCGTTCAAACTTTCTCGACACGTGAATTTCATTTTTGTTTTATTGTGGTATGTAAGCGTGCGCTGGCACGCATTTGCCACTTCAAATAAATCTTTTTTAATCAACATTAGGTTTTGGATAGAAATCTTAAAAATCTTAAGTGTTAGTCATCAACAAGAACTTTAGAGATCGAATGTACTTAATTAAGAAATTATTTGAATCAAGTATACCATGATCCCAAAGAAAGCAGAGGCGGCCTATGAATTTATGTACGAATAGCCAAACAGCAGGTATAAGTAGAATAGAGCGAGTGTTAAGAATTCAAAGGCGAAGTGTAGAATTGTCGCTTTTGTAGGCTCAAGTATTATATATAGCGATTTTTCGCAATAACAATATATATGAAAATATTTATATATAATTGTAAATGTTGCCAAAAACCGGAGTTCGATTACAAGTAGAGCAGGCTTCCGTATCACTCATAGACGAGCTGATGGTAGCCGGCAGCGCTCATCAGTAGGTGAACTACCATCAGTTGATTCGGCTGCCTTGTGATATATTAAATAGGCATTTCCGAGAATTTGCTAACGTGGTAGCATGGGCATAGCCTCTTTAAACTAACCATGTGCTTTCATGACCATCCTAATTTTATTCGGCGGGAATTTCACTTGCTGTCGTTGCTTGCTTTCTCACAGGATCCTTTGGAGGATACATTTTTATAATTTTATATCTGGATGTGTTAAACTGTGCTCCGGGAGCTAATAAGCTTCAGTTTCATAATTGTAGATGTTGCCAAAAACCGGAGTTCGATTACAAGTAGAGCAGACTTCCTTATCACTCCTAGACGAGCTGATGGTAGCCGGCAGCACTCATCAGTAGGGTGAACTACCATCAGTCGTTTCGGCTGCCTTGTGATATATTAAGAAGGCATCTCCAAGAATTTGCTTACGTAGTAGCATGGGCCTTACCTCTTGAAACTAACCATGTGCTTTCCGGACCATCCTAATTTTATTCGGCAGGAATTTTACTTGCTGTCGTTGCTTGCTTTCTCACAGGATCCTTTGGAGGAAACATTTTTATAATTTTATATCTGACTGTGTTAAATTGTGCCCCGGGAGCTAATAAGCTTAAGTTTCATAATTGTAGATGTTGCCAAAAACCGGAGTTCGATTACAAATAGTAATGGAAGTCTACTCTACTTTTAATCGAACTCCGGTTTTTGGCAACATCTACAATTTTAAAACTTAAGCTTATATATATCGAGAGAGGAACATTGGTCGTAATCAAATCTTTGATGAAAATTTCTTTTCAATATTCTTTAATCTTTGATGGCTTATATTTTATAAGCCATCATTTCCGAATCCAAAAATGTCGATCAATCAAGAACAACAATTGTTTTTGCATTTAATAAACCAAATAACCTACAAATTTAAGTTATACAGCAATATCTTCATTGGCATTCTTATCTTATCCCTCACTGCTTTCATTGCAATTTCTCATCAAATCCCCATTTTCCCTCAAATGGCTAATTTATATTTATTAATTCTTCATAAAATATATTTTAATATAGACCTGGTGAAATGTTTTTAATATAAGTTTGGTAATCCTTATTAAATGAGTCTATGACGAGCTCTGTTGCAGTGTATTCTTTACTTTACTCTTAGTAAATACTTTACTCTTCTCCGGAATATATAAAAAGTCAGATTAAAATTTATTAGTTTATATATGTAGTTCTTATATGTAGCACTAGCTTCGTTGTTACATGCTTACAACCCCTTCCCCTTTCTGGAAGCAATGGACAATTTACCAAAACTATTTTATTAATTATTTTTTAATGACTAGTGGTGAAACTTTTGAGCGGTGCTCGTGATGTTATCAAAACAATAATGTAAAGTATGAGATTAAATATTTGCGAACATCTACACGATTGAATGAACAGATATTTATTTGAGCAATTCATTTATAAACAAAAATGTTGATCAATTAAAATAACTGGAATTAATTAGATATTATAAAAGTTATACACAAATAGAACATATATATCACTACCTTTTTTGCCATCTTCATCCTATTCCCTATTTTCACTTAAATGACTAATTTACTTAAATTTATTAATTTCTTATATGTGGTTTTATTGTTTACAAGATCATGTGTTCAAAGTTATATATATAACTACCTTTATTGCAATGCCGCTCATATCTACTCAAATGACTAATTTAGACTTATTAATTTCTTAGTTATTAATAAATATTAATAACATCTTAAGTAATTTATATAGGATCTTAAAGTTCCATGTAACAATTTAAAAAATGTTATAATTTCTTAAAAATGCATTTTTATTTTTAAATAATAAGTTTAATTATATTAGCCAAAACTTCTAAATAGAAGACAAGTCGTTTACTTGATGTACTCTCGTAAAATTATCGAGATTGAAGTTATGATGAATATATAAAAATCAAATATTTTAACAAAAAAAGTCATTTAAATGTGGAATTACTCAAAATTGTGACATCGTAAAGCCTATATATTGTATTATTTCTGAATTATTCGTCGTGTTTTAGTTATACAATAATCTACAACATTTAGTTTGAATAATTTAAACAATTTTAAATATACTTCTTGTATATTGATTATTTATGCTTTAACGGAATCAAGAAAAATAATAGATTTATTTAAAAGATGATATTTCGATAGCAACATACACCACCTTCAGATTTTCTTTTTAAATTATTAAGATTATATCATAGTGTGCGAATAAAACTTTTGATCTAGAAGATATGTCTCCTAACCTATTTGCTTTATATTTTCTCACTTTCCCTAAGCAATTATTGACTTGTATGCGCACATCATCTGATTATTAATTTGTCCGTTTTGAACACAAACCCTAATCCCTTGATATCGGAAGCTGTAACTGATAGAAACTGCTACGGAAGCAGCTTATACATCTTCAGAAACAATTAGAAATAAAGATGAGATTTCCAATTGGCCAGGACTAGTACTTGAGTAGCATGTGATTTTTTCAAAAGTTTTATTTCTTACCGGAATGGCAACTGTAAAAGATAAACATACGTTTAAAGATTCATAAGCAATAATAGTTTTAATTATTTTGAGTTTTGTATTTTCTTTACCACCTGATGATTCTGATGGTGATAAGCGAAATATTGCAAAGTTGCCTCAATAAATCGTTTTTATTTCATCTACTTGTTTTCATTGAATTGCCGAATATAGCCTTGTATTAGAATAAGATACACTATATAATAAAATTTAATTATGGAAATACGTCATTAGCATGTATTTTGCTCCGCTGCTATGTTGGGTTAAGGAATAGGGTTCCAAAATTTGATAACTTAACAGTTCTTTATGATGACTTCTAATCCTCATTCTGATACGCTGTATATTATCAATAAGTTAATTCATAAAAATTGATTTTTATTAATTTTAATTATAAATTCTATCGTTATATAAATATAAATTGTATAACACCTTATATAATTATTTATTATTTTTAATTATTTATTTTTAATTTTAATTTATAAATAATAAAATATACGTAAAATCAGTTTTCTGATCTGTTTGTTCTGCTGACAAGTTATTATTGACCTGTGGACTTTGTTTTCCCGGTAATATAATCTCTGTCAGCATAGAACATAAGTATATTAATAGAACACATATATACAGAATATAACATTTATACATATTTTCGAAATATAAGATTAATTAAGTAATTAATTAATTAAAATGCAGAATTTTAATTATAACATCTAGCAGAAATACTGAATCAATGTATTCTTGAACAACATTATTTTTCGGTTATTATGTTATGTTTATTTTATAATTATATTAAATACGTAGGCTCAGTTTTCTGATCTGTTTGTTCTGCTGACAAGTTATTATTGACCTGTGGACTTTGTTTTCCCGGTAATATAACCTTTGCAGAAATACTGAATTAATGTATTCTTGAACAACATTATTTTTCGGTTAATTTTCAAGCAAGTTTGATGATTATTTTCTTTTTCTTATAATGGAGAGGTATAAATCAACAAAATATTATTAAAATATTAAATTAACAATATATAAATCAACAGAATATTATTAAAAATAAATTTAAACTATTAAGTGAAAAATATTTATGAAATTTTACGAATTTTTGAAATTTTTATGGATGGATAATAAACAATATACTTTGTATTAGAATAAAATACTTGATAATCAAATTTCGTCAAAGGAAATACGTCATTACATGTATTTAGCCCCGCAGCTATACTGGGTCGATGAATAAGGGTCAAAATTTTATAAGGGCTGAAACCTGATCGATGAATAAGGGTCAAAATCTTATAAGGGCCGAAACCTGGTCGATGAATAAGGGTCAAAATCTTATAAGGGCCGAAACCTGGTCGATGAATAAGGGTCAAAATGTTATAAGGGCCGAAACCTGGTCGATGAATAATAAACAATATGATTTGTATTATAAAAAGATGAACTATATCATAGGTGGGGAACCTTTAGAACTTAAATAATTTTAAACTCTCAAAGCGGATTCTAATAAAAATATTACAATTATGAAATCATTTTTTGTAGATGGCGATGAATACGATACGTGTACTTGTAACAGGTGGCAATTCTGGACTTGGCCTAGCAACATGCAAGCACTTTATTGCAAAGGGAGCAAGAGTGGCTTCATTAGATATTGCTCAATCATGCACAACAGACATTACCCCGAATCTTTATCTGCAAGCAGATGTCAGTAAAGAAAATGAGATAAAGACCGCAATGGATCGTGTACATAAAGAATTTAACGGCAAACTTGATCTTTTGGTAAATTGTGCTGGTGTGTCATGTGTTTATCTTACATACAACCACGATAAAAAACAGATTCATAGTCTAGATGAGTTTCAGCGTATCATTAATGTAAATGTAACAGGGACATTTAATGTAATTCGTCTTGCTTGCAGCTTGCTAGCCAAGCCGCAAGCTAAAGCAAATGAAGAACATGAAGATTCCAATAGCTCTTTAATTATCATGACCAGTAGCATATTAGCGTTTGACGGTACAATGGGGCAGGTTGCTTATTCCGCCAGTAAGGGTGCTATCAGGAGCATGACCCTACCACTTGCGAGAGAGTTAGCTTCAGTTGGAATTCGAGTTTGTACCATAGCTCCTGGAGTAATGCAAACACCCATGCTTAATGTCGCTCCAGAGAAAGCAATTGATATCCTTTTAAAAATAACTCCTTTTCCGAAAAGGTTCGGAAAACCGGTGGAATATGCAATGCTAGTCGATTCTATATATAACAACCAGTTTATCAATGGAACAACCGTTCGAATCGATGGTGCTTTGCGAATGCAATCATAAACAATTGTTTCGGCTCATTTTCTGCCATTATTATTTGTTCACTGCTAGTTCATTTTGATCAAACATTTCACAAAAACATTTGTTCGGTTTACTTGATGCTTTATAATCGATTGTTTAAATATAATTACTACAACCTAATATGAAAATACTTGTTTGGATAATTTCAGATTTATTCATGGATCCAATTATTTATTGACCTGTTAAAATGAGCAAACAAGTAAGTGAAAGTGCGTGCGGTGCTTCAAAGGTTAACGTTTCTCCTGGAAAATGGAAGAACTTAGGTATTTTTCAGATTTCCTGTTCTAACAACGACCCGAAGGTGAGTGATTTAACTTATGATAGTCAAGTGGGTGCAGGGGTCCTTCCCCCAATCCCCTAACTCAAAAATTTGTTAATAATCAAATTATCTGGTCCTACTCAACGACACAATATGTTTAACATATTCTTAAGAAGTTTCGTGGAAAATTTCAAAAACCGTATTATATTTAATGCTGTAAAATACTTTGAAACTGAGATTAGGATTTCTTTTTTACATCTGATCTGGCGAAAGATTACGAATCATTTTTCAATAAAAATTTATCTCATTTAGATTCTATTCAATATAAGCCTATTATGGCCTCTGTTAAGATCACTAATCTGCCTCCACAACTGGAGGATAAGACATCGTATCCCTGAAATTAATTCACAAAATCTCACATTTGAAACCGCTTAAGGGAAGGACGGTCTACCCCTTCCCATTGCATTTTGCTCGGCATCCATAGAAGCATCCGAGACACTGTCTAAGTCCTCGTGCAACCCTTTTTTTGGGTACAACCTGAAATTTCAACATCTAAACTCTGATGATTTGACATTTCCCCACTGTAATTCCTGCCTCAAGTGGGGACATCGGGGCTCTAACTGTAAAGCTATAAGAATTTGTGATGTTTGCGGTCTACATAGTTGTACCCATGCTGCTGGCGTGAAGTGTGATTCACTCCTGAAATGTTCGAACTGTTGGCGAGGCCATCCCGCTTGGTCCCGTAAATATGATGATTTCAAAAAATACAGAGATAGATTCTGATATTCTTCCCAAGTGAAAATAGAGACTGCTAGTTTATCTGTAAGTTCCTCAAGGATATCCGACAAGGACATCATCCGGCTCTTTCACTTGCAAAATCAATGAATACTAAAACAGATTGAGAATTTAATCATTAAGAAATTTTCTCTCATGTAAACAGCACCTGAAATTGTCAGACCTATCGCCATGGCCGAATCTAAGAAGCGGGGGGCATCAGCTCATACCGCACCACCAATCAAAAGAGAGGAGATTACTGAAGGCGAAAGGCATGACCTCATCGGGATATGAAGATATTTCTCGTGGGCAAGTGCCCACCTTGGATAGTGCTAGTGGCAGGAAGGATAACCCTTCCGTCCCCGACTCCGTCTAGGGCTATGGCAATCCCACCCAGCTAACCTAACGCAATGCAGAGTTCACGTGAGCATTTTTCACTGAATATCCTTCAGTAGAATTCAAGAGGTGCTTCTGTCCTTCGACTTCTATCTGGAAGAGATATAGATGTTGTAGTCCTTCAGGAGACGCGGTCTATCCGTCTCCCCCAGGACATTACTCGATTTATTCCTAAGCACATTTGTTCCTATTATATTTCGTACATAACCCCGCCTCACTCACCTTCATCTCAAAGTCTTCCAACCTTAATTAAATGCTCTTTAAGATCTTACCTATGGCTAAACTACTCTTGTCCAGCCCTGTCTTGTTCAGTTATATCACTCTGTAACAACGGTAAACGCCTCAGTTTAGCCAATGTCTACATTCGTCCAGGTGAGATCCACAAGAACCGTGACTACCTGGATAGAATTATTATAAGCGGTTATGACATGATACTTGGTGATTTCAACGACAGAACTGGTCGTTGGATTAATGCAGCAATCCGCGGAGCCAGGAACGGTTATCTTATTCATAAACCACCATCTACCATCTTTCACTGCACATCAACGAATTCACTCCTCGACTTACTGCTACTACACAAGAGGTGGTTGTTGAATCCCTCTATACGAAGCAGTCCGGACAAAATCTGTCCACCTCTCATGACTTGATTCGTAGGAGATAGAAGAGGATACGCTGCTTTGAAGGAAATTCCACTTTGATCCTATCAGAGTACCTTTCTTTCAGGCAACTATTCAACGCTTCCACCGAATTGGGAATGAGAGTCTAACCGAATTTAATTCCAATCTCTCTTCGCAAGCTACCACGATACTTTCGACTACCTATAGAGGTCGTATTTACAGTCCTACTTCGACCAAACTAAAGACCTTAGCATTCATGCTCCATCTTCTCAATCTCTCTGCTTCTGCCAGACAATCTCTCTCGAAAGAATATTGGAGCACTAGATTTAGGTTCCAACTGGGTAAGGATAGGCCAGCATTGCTTCTCTTAATTCAGCTCAGTCTTCCTTCTGGAAGATATTCAAGAAGGAGAAATTTGTCTGTTGGAAGGATAGCGCCTTGGGTTGGATTGGTTCCATCGTTCTGAAGCGCATAGCAACCTGTTGGCAGCCAAAAACAGTTCAGACTACCATCATACAATTGGCGGTATAAGACTGAGTTTCGTGATGGCTAGGGCAATTTCCATGTGCTTCAGGGGCCCCTGCTTCCTGCGCCCATACTCTATTGGAAGTCAATCGTAGTCAGCGTTGTGCGCTTGCTCGTGGAAATGTTTAATTTTGTTATTTAAAGTTACAATTTTCTTTTTATAATGGCCCATTTGCGGGAACCTTTTACTGTATTATATTATGTAATAAATTATTATTAAAAAATAAAGAAATCTAATACGAAGAACGATATGGATAATCAACGAGCCCAATTGTGAAGGGCTATTAAAGACTTTAAAATTCCAGAACGATGAAATCAATTTTATATATTTTTTATTTTTATTTTTATTTTCTAGGCGGGCCCACGAGGTTATCTTGTAAATGTAATAAAAACAATTCTCATTAAAAAAATCTAATACGAAGAACGAGTAACTCTAATTGAACATGAAATTTTCGTCCCAGCTATTTTCTCTACTTCCGGTCGAATCGGCCATGCAACTCCTCCGGCTTGTCGCGGTCAAACAGGCTCAGCATAATCGTCGGCCTTATTTAGACAATCTCAGCCATTTGAAGAGGCGAATTGGCTTTGCCATAGCACGTGCTGCATCAGAATGCATGAGGAGTCCCATGGTCTTCGAAAAACAATATGGTGTCTGACGATAATAGCGTTTACTCGGCAATGGAACGTGACTGAATTGATGACTGAAATATTCATGGGCCCATTTGTGGGAACCCATATTTGTGTATATTTTTTGTAAAAATAATAGTTACATTAAAAAATAAAAAACATTATCTAATAACCCCTTATCTCGGCGTAATCGCGTATTACTTCCGGCCATCTAATACTTCGGCAGACATATTGATGAATTGTCGAGACATATCGGAAAATTACGCCCTAACTCCCTTAATAATCGCTGGTGATTATTATGCAAAATACGATGTTACTATGCCAACTAAAATTCCTGACTTAGTAGAGTTGTTTGGGACCCTTATCCTTACACTTCATATACCGGCCAAAGATTGGTCATGCGAATGTCATAATGGGCGAAGTTGCCTTGATTTAAAAAAAATTAAAAATCCAACTTTAATCTTAAATTTCACTTAAATCCAATGTGAATTTATCATAAACGATTAGATGTTTTAAATATAAAGTACTCAATCCATTCTCGATCTTCTCTTGCCATTCAAGCATCACCCACACCGTCGCTTGCACCGTTCCCCATAGTTTGACATCCAATGCCTACTCTCAAAGCGTCGACTCCGTCATGCTTTTCGAGTCAATTATTTGATTTGAGGTAGAAAGTATACATTTTCTACCATAGTTATTACACAGTATATATCGAAACCCTTTCTATGGTTTTATTCGACGTTACTGTAAACATACGACTTTGAAAGTTTAATCACCCTAAAATGACTTTAATGCGTATTATTAAATTTTAATGATTATTCTTCAACATGTACTTGACATAATTTACTGATTAGATTTTAATAGGAAATGATTAGCAGCGATAAATCAGCAAATACAAATTTAAAAATGAACGTATTATTTAGTAAAGTCTAGAACCATGGCTTTATTAGCACATGATTTTCAATTATGAAATTTGAATCATATACTTTATATTTTAAATATCTAATCCTTTATGATAAATTCACATTGAATTTAAGTAAAATTTAAGATTAAAGTTGGATTTTTAATTTTAACTGACAATTAAAATTGACACTTGAGAATATAAGTATTCTTGTAGTTATTATTATTAAATACTACAGCAGCGAAAAAGCGTAGAGCTCGTACAGGCTGGGTACAGGGTTAAAAAAATATCAATGAAAATCCGATTGTTTTAAGTTAGTACATTCTTCAGATTTCTCTTGAAGGACAAAATACTGGAGGCCGAAACAACTTGACTTGGTAGCTTATTCCAGCTTTTCCACGTTCGGTTGACAATTGTGTTAAATCTTCTTCGTGGACGAATGTGGGTCTTTAACGTGAGGTGATGTCCCCTCAATCTGTTTGAATTTCGAAGTTCGAACAGTTTGCGACAAACATGTTCCCTCTGCCCTTTTTGAACATTAAGCGCTGTCCACACAAACATTAAATCAGATGACTTTAAAGATTTCTTCACTGTGGTCACACCAAGTGCGTGAAGTCGAAAAATGAATGAAAGATTGCGTTGGCTGGGTACAAGATGTGTGGCCTTGCGTAATATGGATTCGTACAGGTTCATCTCTGTCGTAGTTTGAGGGTGACAGGCAGGTGAAGCGTATCTCATTAAAGATAAGACATAAGCATTGTAAATTAACTTAAAACTGGATGCGTCAAGCTGGCCAATGGTCCTTCTAATAAGTCCTAAAATTCGACGGCATTTAGCAACTGTGTGACTGGTATGTGGGATGGTCGATAAGCTTCTATTTACGATCACTCCAAGGTCTTGAAATTAAGGAACTGTTTCAATTTCTCTTCCGTCAATGGTATATGATGAATTGATGTATAGATGTCCGATGCGCATATGTTTTGACTTATCGGGGTTTAATACCATTCCCCGTTGATTACACCATACCTTAATATTATCAATGTCTCTCTAAGTATCATTGGATCTCGGCTATCGATTATTGGTCGCCAAATTTTCAAGTCGTCGGCATATAAACCACATGGACTCGAAATAACTGTAGTAAGCTCGTTTATGTAAATAATGAAGAGCAATGGACTGAGTACCGATCCCTGAGGAACACCGCGTCCAGCATTTCTTGTTTTTGACATTTGTTTATTAGCCAATACAGTAATCTTCCGATTTCTAAGGAAGGAGTTAATCCAATTAAGGAGGGTTCCTCTGATGCCGTACTGTTCCAGCGTAATAAGGAGGGCATCATAGTATATCCGATCAAATGCTTTGCTGAGGTCGAAAAACAAAACATCAACACTAACTCCAGCCTCGGCATATCTGGTCCAATCACTCCTCGCAAGTATGAGGTTTGTGACAGTAGATCTTCCTGGGCAGAAACCATGCTGGTTGTCGCAGAGTACTTGGTTATCTTCTAGGTGCCCGATGATTCGTTTAAAAAGCAGTTTCTCTAGCACTTTACAAGCAACGCAGGTAAGGCTTATGGGCCGATAGTTGCTTGCTAGATTACGGTCGCCTTTTTTGTAGAGAGGTCGGATTATAGAACATTTCCAATCTGATGGTATACAGCCTGTTGACAAGGAGAAATCGAATATGGTGTGTAAAGGTTCATATATTACTGGTGCAAGTTCCCGAAGAAGAATTGGAGGAATATTGTCTGGTCTTGCCGCAATTGATCGTGGTAGCTTTAGAAGTTCGTTAAGAACCTCAAATTTATCAAATGGAGTAAATTCGTAACACGGATATTGAGCTGTGGAGAATCTGGGGCAATACTGACAGGTAGGACTCTCTAGCGTGAATAATAGCGTGACTCTCTAGTTGAACAAATAAATTACATGAGTTTATGTAAAATATATAAAGTTTAATTTCATATATAAGCTGATATTTTTAAGATCATTGGGGAATATGGATTACATATACGATGTTACTATGTCAACTAAAATTTCTGACTTAGTAGAGTTTTTTGGGACCCTTAATCTTACACTTTAAATACCTGCCGAAGGGTGGTCATACGAATGTCATAATGGGCGAAGTTGCCTTGATTTAGTTTTCGCAAATGTAAGTATACACAATATGCATCTAGCATTATGCTCATAATAGGCACTTCGACGTAAACACAAACCGATCTCCTATATAATCAATAGTATTCTTTTTAAAACCCCTATCATCTTTTCTATATTCAGTGGTTAGTAGGCAGGTCAACAGTGTAAAGTTAGACTTAAATTCCTTGAGTAAGGCGATAAGTTTAGCATGTAATTGTGATGTTGATTCGGGTTATAACCTCGTAAGGAAAACACTTCGTTTATCATGTGATCAGCGTCGTTCATATCCAGGTAAAGCGACAAATCGTTGTGTGGTACCTTCGCATATATGAAATCTAAGGAAGTGCTTACATGCATTTTATAGGAATAGCAGATTCGATAGATCAGTTAGGGATATTAATGTTCGACTACTTAGCAATTACTGCACTTTGATAAAGCAGTTCAGAAACGAAGGTTTACTTACGCTAGAGCGTGCTCTGTCCATGAAAGAGGAGAAAGCGCCGTGGTTTATTGCTCCTAGAAAGCGAAGATTAGTCTTATGACATTAAATGTATTTGAATGTTACATTATGTTTTGTGTTTCAGATATTATTGAATAAAAACCTGAACGGTTTAATCTACAACAGTTTATTCAATAATATTTATTGTGGAACAAGCATACGATGGACAAACTACTCGTTAGCTTCCTGTATTATCATCAATAGTGAACATATCTCTCAGATCCTATCAAGCGACGACACTATTGTCACTAACATCTCAATACTTCCAGTTTATATCGGACGGGTTGACTCGGATCCTTTAAACGGTCTGTTCAGTGCGATCGAAATTCAAGCCTCACTTGACAAAATAATAATACAAATTTATTTAACGTGGCAAATGAGTACAAGCTGCACGCTTACAAGTCCACTAACAAAAAATGAAAAAGTCAAGCAGATATATTGTTTAAATGGGATCGGATTTAACGTTTGAAGCACGGCATCTCAACACTAGATCTATTCTTAATAAATCCGAACTCGTCCTCAACCTATTCACTAAGCCATCTATCGATCTCTTTGGCTTCTCCGAATCCTAACACTCCGATTCTGACGACATCTCCATCCGTTGTTTGCTCTCTGCCGATTGCTCACTAGTCGAATCCGCTCGCCCCCTCAGCAAATCCCCTTCTAAATTCTCTAATCATGGCAGCATTGTCGCATTCGCCCGTCACCCCGCGTCTATTCGCAAAATCACTTCCCCTTTCAGTCCTTGCTCTTTTGAACTGCTCACTTGTCGTTCTTCTAACCCGATCACTATATATATCGCCATTGTATACCGTGCGGGTTCATCAGCTCCTACATCCTTATTTTTTTACCGAACTCGCTGACCTTCTGTCACACTGTTCTTTGTCCTCAACCCCTTCAATCATTCTTGGCGACTTCAACATCTGCCACGACCGCCCCTATTCCACAAAGTCAATTCAGTTCATCAACATTCTATACAACTACAATTACAAACGAATATCCACTGCCCCCACACATATACTTGGTGGGGCACTCGACATCATCACTGTCCCCGATCATTTTGCTGCCTACACCTCACTGTCCATCTCTGATCTTGGTCTATCCGATCACTTTCTCGTCATCCTTGATCTCGCTCACAACCACACCCCTCCTCACACACCTACAATACTACGTCGCTCTTGGAGAAATCTTGACCTCTTCCTTCTCCGCTTTGCCGTACTCAAATCGTCTCTATCCTATCCAACAATAACATATTCATCTCCTCACGATCTCGCCTTTCTTTTCGACTCTGAACTCACATCCATTCTCGATATTCTCTTGCCCTTAATGCCTCAATGCGTTCATGCTCGGCCTCGCTTCGGGCTCCTAGATCTAGCCGTTCATTTCCGGCAACACCGTTTACGGAAGCATGACATTTAAACTCTTCGATTTTGTAATAATAAATTTTCTTTCTTTAAAAAAAATTATTATTATTTATTTTATTATTATTTATACAGGTCATAGCCATAAGGCTGTCTTGACCGCTCACATAAAAAACAAATAAATACAAGAAAAAAAATCAAAAAAAATCGTTCAGTATATATATCAGAACCATGGGTACTGCAGCAACCACCATTCGTTCTCATTTCGAATCCAGTTCTTTATATTGGATTCAAATTCATTGATTGTATGCACCGCAACGACATCAACTGGAAGACGATTCCAAATATTCACCGCTCGATGAGACAGTCGGAAATGACGAGGGTATTTTCCGTGCTCATGTACTACTAGTACTTTCGAGTGCCCTCTATGTCCATCCCGTTCATTGAGTTCAACTCTATTTGCTGGAAAATTTTCATCTTTATTAACTAGTCGATACATAGCTAGAAGGTCGAAAAGAAGGAACCTTTCACGCACTCAGCATATTCAAACTTTTTATTCGTGCCTCATAGGGAAGATATCGTACCTGAGGGCGACACATATTCTAATATCGGTCTTATAAGAGCATTATATAAACGCACAACACAAACGGGAGATAAATCTTTAAAGCAATTTTTGACAATATAGGTCATTCTTCTTGCTGAGTTACAAATCCTATCAGTGTTAGCACGTGTTTTCAGATTGTTTTGAACAATTATACCAAGATCCAGAATGGACTGCGTGGAAACAACAAACTCATCGCCGATAAAATATTCTTGACTCACATTGCTATGACCTAATCTCATATGTGCACACTTTTTAATATTCAATGAAATTCCAGTGTTTAAAGACCATCGATAAACAATGTTTAGGATATTTTGAAAGTCATTTCGATCCTTGTTGGTTTTAATCAATTTCCATACATTTACATCGTCGGCAAAAGCTAAAACACTACAATCCTCAATTAAATCTAGTAGCTGATTTATAAATATGTTAAACAACAAGGGTCCTAAGACTGATCCCTGTGGTACTCCTGAGGTGATAGGACGATAAGACGATAGGCATTGACCTACACGAACAGCAAAGGATCTATCTTTAAGAAAATCTTGAATCCAGCTTATAATGGAGCGATTGACTTTATAAGACTCAAGGGTGGAAATTAGCATTTTGTGGGGCACCCTATCAAAAGCCCGACTAAAGTCAAGAAATATTACGTCGATACAGTACCCGTTAGCAACATGTCCAACCCAATCTTCACGAGCATGTAATAAGTTTGTAAGACATGAACGCCGAGGGCGAAATCCATGCTGTGCATTATTGAGAATTCTCAGCGAAGTCAAATGATCATATATGCGTCTGTTTAGTATGCGCTCAATCACTTTGCATACAACACTAGTTAGACTTATTGCCCTATAGTTATTCGGATCATCTTTTTCACCATTTTTATAAATTGGTACTACAATCGCTTTTTTCCAGGCAGCAGGTAACTTCGAAATGCGCAAGCTCAGCTCAAATATGGAGGCTAATGGCTCAGCCAGAACAGGAGCAAGTAACTTAAGAAGTTGGGGGTGAATATCATCGGGGCCTGCCGCTGATGATCTAGATAACCTAGCCAATTCAACAAAAACCTCATGTGCTGTTATCGTTAAAACTGGAGAACCAATTTCTACCTGTTGTGATGCTGCATCTCTACATATGCTAGAGAAAGCATCTGGTGTCAGCTCAAAAGCGGATGCAAACAATTCTGCCATGCTGTCTGGCGATGTCACTCGAGTGTTACCGTCTCTTAAAGATGAAATAGCTGGTAGCAGAGCTCTGGATCCTTTCACATAAGCCCAAAATTTTTTTGGTTCTGTATCAATTTGTAAAGCTAATTGATCTTCAAAACTTTGTCTTTTTGTAATCTTAAGGCGATTTACGAAATTTCGGAACATTGTATACCGCTTTTTAAAATTATTATAATAATAATACAAATTTATTTAATGTGGCAAATGCGTACAAGCTGTACGCTTACAAGTCCACAAACAAAAATGAGAAAGCCGTCATTATGATGACGGCTTAGTTCAAATAGACGATTCCTATGTTTGAGAGCATATCGCGATTCAGTGTCATACCAAGGAGGGTATTTAGCTTTACTTTTTGGTACTCTACGGAGTTGTGCAAACTTATCTGCAAGAGCTACTAAACCTGATTTAATAACATGCCACCTTACCTCAATGTCTTCACTAGAACAGTTGAATGATGTTCTTAGTGCCGCCTCTCGTAATGAGTCTTCATCAATTTGTTGCCAAGATCTTTTCGACACTATCAAATTTTCCAGTTTTGGGATCATACACCTAGAAAAATAATTGAATAAGATCATACAATGATCGCTCAATCCAATAGGACTCTGATAGCTCATATTACCCACACTTGTAATTAATTTGGAAAATACCAAATATAGAAAAGATTTCTGGTTTTGCGCGAATCTGGTGGGCGACTGCACATGTTGTTCTAACATGAGATCATTTGTAAGAAAATTCCACAAATCCACATCTGACTTGGAAGAACTACTATCCAAAACATAATTCCCGATGTGACCAGCTGAGGGTATATTAAAATCGCCAACTAGTAGATATTCTTCAAGCTCAGAACAGTGACTAATTAGTGTAGAGAATTCATGACTCAATACGGATGATTGCGGCGACCTGTAGCACACGGCAATACCTAAGGGACCTCCGAAGTGTGAAACAATGACTGAGAGAAACTCACACGTGCCCAGTTCATTTTTAAAATTACGAGTGGAAGTAATGTTTAAGGATGTCGTAATATATAGCGCAACACCTCCACCCTTCCGAGACTCTCTATCAGCTCTCACCAAATTATATCCCATAATAGCAATTAAACCATCGGGGATATCACGATGCAGCCATGTTTCAGTGAGAGCCAGGATCGCTGGTTTATTTAAGATGACCCATGCCTTAAGTTCATCAAATTTTGGTAAAATACTCCTTAAGTTAGTATAGGCGACACTAATACCAGAAGCAGAGGGTAATTGAGTAGTAATGTTGGATGTGATATCAATGCGCGCTAGATTTCCTAATTGTAAAATGGAATCCCTCGAAGAACTCTCCAAACTCACCAACGCACGAATGGTCGCCGACGAACTACTCGAAAATTTCTTATCATTAGATCAGTCTCTCCATTCGATCTTCTAAATGCTAGATTAGCACGAGCATTATTAAGCAACAATCTTTCCTCAACCGAGAGATCTTTAAAAATTTTTGTCGTCTTACCTTTCAAGCGATAACCTCTAGCTAAAACTGCTCTTGTATTATCTGCAGAATCAAATACTACTTTAAGTAATCGTGGTTTATGTTGTGCTTTTTTACCAAGACGAAATAAGCTTTTGACATTGAGACTACGCGCAATATCCTCTTCACCCTGAACGAATATATCCGAAAAGACCTTACGAATAGAAACTATTAAACTTTTATTTTGCATTATTTTTAATTTGCAATATAAAATACGTAGACTCAGTTAACTTATTTAATTTAGATGCTACGGATCCTGCTAGCAACAAATCAAAAGACGAGCACAAAAGACATTCCTGTGAAAGTAAAAATAGTTCTAACAAAGAACATGCAATGTTTTTCCCGAAAATCACTAATTTTTAGTAAACGAATCTGAAAAAGGAACACCTCGTAGAATAATTTAACTTGCTAACAAATATCAAGATTATCACATGGGGTGTAACAAGTATCACATGAGGTTTATATAAATTGAAATTGACAACTATGCAAAAACAAGTGTGAATTTCAGTGTGGCATTTTTTCATGAGGATATAATTTATAAATCAATTGGCAATTATTTAATACTAATTTATTCGCTTTTTGTCGACTTTATCGCCTGGTTTAAAATTGCGATTTGCTATTTCTGGATTTACTCGCTGTCGAAGAGATAAATAAGATGGAAGTGTGCATCTCTTCGGCGGTATGTTCATCCTCTACATTTGCTCAAAAAATTTCAAGATCAGGGGGTAATGATGGTACTGGTACTTAATCACTGTAGGATACTGGTCTTCTGGCCGGTGGAAAGTACCGTGAGAAAGTATTTAAGCGTCAATATTCGAAGGTCAAAACTAAAGCAATGTAAAATTTTAGTCAGTTTCATTAACTTTACGTGATAGGTGAAGATAAGGAACTGATTGATCAGATTTTGGATTATCTAATAATTATATCAGATAGTCAGTTTCATTAACTTTACGTGATAGGTGAAGATAAGGAACTGATTGATCAGATTTTGGATTATCTAATGAATATATCAGAAACATTAGCTACAACACGTGCAATTTCTTAACAATCGAAATTTCCCGCTTGTTTTGATAAAGATATGAAATTTATGTTGAAAATTCGTGAACACATTTGGCACATGTCACGTTCAGATCCGTATCTAATTCCTCGTTATAGACTAATATTAAAGTTATGTACAAGACAAAAAAAACTAAGAAAGCGGAATGAGTTCATTTATTGCGATTATAATTTTCAAACAGCCGAAATCGTTTTGGACATATGTGTGCCACAATATAACTATTCCTTCTCTAATCAATTGTATTTATACGGATAATGGTGCATTAACTATTAATGTTGAAATTGCTGAAGCTTTGGCTTCGGGCTTCTTTTACCGTGTGATGAATCTGTAAAAGCTGCTATTATTTCGAAATTAGGAGTTATTGATCAATGTTCAACAAGTTCTAAATATATCCTAGTATTCCAATATATATTTCAGTATATATTCCAGCATATATATTCCACATAGCTCATCATGCCCGGATGACATTTATCCGTTCCTTCTAAGGATTGTTTTCATGCCTTGCTCCATTTCTTGCAAAGCTTTTCTAATATAGTATTCCCCACTTATGGGCTTCGAATGAGTGGAAGTATGCAATAATAATCCAAATTCCGAAGAAATCAAGACTGTCATATTGCTTATACTATAGACAAATAAGCCTCACAAGTTCCATATGTAAAGTTCTCGAGAGATTGATTGCCAGCAAAATTTTGCATCAGCTAGATGAGCACATGCTTACAACAAATAAACAGCACGATCTTCGCTCCAAGTGGTCGTGTTTTACTAACATGTTGTCATCTCGTGAATTGTGAACTGAAGATGCTAGCTTAGGTAAATATGCCAACGTTATCTTCTTAGATTTTTCATAGGCATTCAATCGAGTTCTGCACTCATGTTTTTTAATTTTTATCTTACATTGTATTCTTTGTAGCATCTAGAATTGGGTTTGGAAATTTCTCAGCCGAAGTTTCTACATAGTTAGAGTTGGGAGCATGTTTTCACTACCAGATCTGTAAAATGTGGAGTCCCTCAGAGTGCCGCATTAGTTCCTCTTCTTTTTATCAAATTTCTAAATGATGTATTACTTATCCAAAACCTATACTAAGCATTTGCCAATGATTTAAAACTATGGTTCACTAGAAATAGTAAACTAGATGTTAAGTTGCAGAACGACCTTGACCTAATTAATAAATGAAGTGAACAAACACAGATGAAATTAAATATAAGTAAATGCGTATGTATGAGGTTAGGTAGCGTTGACACTGCCTACCCTCATTCTTAAATCCACGTGATCATTAATATCCCTTTATCTCACCACCTTGTTTAACTCGCCCATCCGAAGTCGTATCTGCCCTTCACACTGGAAATTCGCCATCGTTCGTCACATCCTTAAGAAACAATCGCTCGACCACTCCCTTCCTTCTAGCCATCGCACCATTTCACTCCTCCATACTCTTTCTAAGTTCTTTGAACGCCTTATCTTAATATATATCAAAGTTTATCTCTCTTCATCCAATCTGTACCCTCCTTTCCAATCCGCTTTCTGATCTAATCACTCCACAGAAATCGCCTGCATGAAACTTTACAACGACCTACACATTTCTAGTGACACAACTCTATATAGTGTTCTCATCTCCCTCGACTTCTCCTCCGTCTTCGACATCGTCGACCACTCCATCCTCCTGTATCGCCTTCTCAAGGATTACTGATTTTCTTCCTCTTTTGTAGCACGGTTTGCTTCATATCTATCCGACCGTTATTTTCGCGTCTGTTCAAATTCATCATCATCCCCTCCCATCCATATTTTACGCAGGGTCGCACAAGGTTCAGTCTCAGGTCCCCTACTTTTCTCTCTTCTATTTGGCGATCTCGAACCGTTCATCAAATCTTACTTATTTAACGTCATACAACACGCCGATAGCATCCTCATCTATGCTCATGCACCCGCCCATCGCATAAATGATATCACCATTTCTGCATCCAACTGTATTTCTTCTACATACAAACGTCTCTCCCATATAATCTCGTTCTAAACCTAGACTAGTCCAAAATAATGCGGATCCTCCTCCGTCAAACTAACATATCTCCTCCCCCTGAATCATTTGCCTCATCAATTATCCCAATAGTCCACAATCTCACTTATGATTCCATTTCGATGATCACCTTTCCCTTAAACCCTTCATCCGCGACAAGGGCCGCTCGTCTAACTTAATTCTCCGTAACATCCACCGTATCCGCCCCCTTATCGACTTCCGTTCTTGTATATATCTTCTTTCATCGCTTCGTTTCGTTAAAATCGATTACTGCCTTAGCCTTTTCGCCAATTCTCCAAAATCCATAATCTTACCCTTACAACGCATCACTAACGTTGCCGTTCGAGTGCTCTTACGTTTTCGTCGCTTCGACCACCTATCCACATATCTTGCCCAAATCTCCTAGCCCACCATTCACATCCGTATCCAACTCCGCCTTCTCGTTACTTTTCGTCTCATCGCTATCGGCTCCCCATCGTTCATCAACCTCCCTTTCTTAGACGACACTCGCCCCACCTCTCTATCACTGCGTTCCCGTAATTCCCTCTTACTCTACGTTCCCAATTACTCTAAAAACTACGGTATCCGATCCTTCTTCGTCGCCGCTCCACTCGCCTGGAATCAGCTCCCACTCGACATCAGCCGCGCTCCCTCCTTTATTACATTTAAATACCTCCTCCGTTTTCACCTTGTCGACACATTATTTAGACTTTTGTTTTTTGTTTCTTCGTGGTCATGTAAAAGGCGCCAGCACGCATTTACCACGTGAAAATAAATCTTTTTGTAGATCGATCATAATTGCCACATTGGAGGACAGTACTTACTATTGTGTCGGAACAAAAAAAATGGATGTAATAATACACAAGACACTAAAAACATGTTTGAATACTGACTTTGCTCGCAGTAAGGCAGTTTGAGCCTTGTGTTGCATTAAAATTGGTTTTCGATCATGAACCCTGTTTTTTTTTAAACTCCTTTATTGTTTTTGGTTCGTCCGCATCTTGAGTATTGCATTCAAGTTGCTTTTCCATGTACTAAAGGAGAAATTACCAATCTTTAATCAATGCTTCGTCGCGGGTCTCGAATTTTCTTTTATATTTCCTTATCATACGAGGGCCGGTTATTCTTGATAGATTTGTGTTCAACACTATAAAGACTACTGATCTTTGGAAATTTGGGCCGTTGTCAATTCATTTGAAGGATTTCCCACAAAATGTTATAAAGTTTAGAGCTACAATTTATCGTGGACATCGCCGAACCCTCTATAAATTTCCACCTAGTAAAAATCCTCAAATAATTTCCATCGTTCTATCAACATTTAGAATGCACTACCTGAGGAAATTGTTCGTGCCTTCAGGCTATTCACATTTCAAACTTGAAATTTTTTTATTTTGAATGGCAAATGCGTGCAAATGGCGAGCTTAACAACCTACTAATAATGAATAAAATTATCAAACTGATAAAAAATAATCCCGCAGACGAGTTTTGAATAGTATGAACAAGGAGAAAGTGAATTCATAACAGCTCGAAACATCAATAAGTGTTAAACTACCCATTCGGTTGATTTGTACACTTCATTTTTTTTAATTTTTTTATATCATCATTAAACAAACTGAAAAGTAATTTGCTGCGTTGTCTTGTACTCAATAATATTTTTATTTTAATTAAAAATTCAATCATTTATGGGTTCCATTAAGCATTCAGAAACACCTATTCAAATAAGCATCATAATATTGGGGTAATGCTTAGTTAAATCACGCATTTTTCTGGTTATCATATTTTGCATAACGGAATGTATTGGTAAGATACGTAGTGCTTATTCGGTTTTTAACGGAGGATATTCATATTTTGAGATATTTAATTTTTATTTTTTATAAAAAAAATTAAAATTAAATATCTCGAAATATGATTATCCTGGCGTAAAAGCCAAATAAGCACTACGTATCTTACTAAAAATCTTTCGTTATGCAAATATGAAAACCGGAAAAATACGGTATTTAACTAAATATTACACTGTCGATGATATAAAAGTCTGGAATCAAAAAAGTTTGGAATCTAATAAACATACAATTATTGTGGGATAAAGAATTCTTTTGTTATAACTTCTTATAAGCTACGTATTGAAATTCAGTATTAAATAGTCAATGGGACGTCCTAAAAAGTCTAGCTCAAAGAAGATGGAGTATGATTCTGATTCTTCATTCACCCAGCTAGAAGTTGGATGTGATACTGATGATTATGATGTTTGGACAGTACTGAAGGTTAAATCGTCTAGCATGTCCAAGTGTCGGAGTGGCAAATTCATCTGCGGCTTCTGCTGTGCCTTGACCCACCTTAAAGCATCTCACCCTGTGGTATATCCAGGATTATCGGAGTGTGTTGTATCTGGTAATGATGTTGCAACCATGACAATTTCCCCGGATGCCGATCCTAGATCTGATAAACGTGACCATGATAGACTTGTATTACATGTAGCAAAAAGAGATAATGCTCATATTTCAACAAATCCGTGTACTTCATGTGATTGCAACATTTCTAGTTACCCGGTATCCGATTGGTCGAACTTGAATAGGACATCCCATACTCACGCAAGAATTTTCTCGCCACATAGTCCCAACCGCTTTGTTAGACAAATGGTAACCCTGAGCTTGGATTGGAATCTAGCACTATTGCAATTGGACCATGTGCTACTAGCACGATCTATCCAAGTCCAACAACTTACCTAAACAAGTCTACGACTTCTGTCTCCCCGTTGAGTAGAGTCTCTCCTGCGGCAAGTTATCCGCTGCTTGGTTTGACGATGAGTTACTGGGACTTTTAAGAAAACGGAATAAACTCTTTAAATTATCTCTGAATAGTCAGGCACTTCGGTTAGAATATCTACAGTATCGTCGTCGCTTCAACTACATGAAATTGTTGAAGAGGCAAAAGCACGAATCGAAAATCCTGGAATTATATAAAGTTTCTTCCAAGCCGTTCTGGAGCTATGCAAATAAAAGTAGAAAAGTTATTCCATCAATTTCCCTTTTGACTCATGACGGTAAGATTGCAAGAGATCCTGATGAAGTTGTGAGTATGTTGACAGAGGCCTTTGATCTTATTTGTTTCACTCCAATTACAGATTTTCGTTCAGCGCAAATTCCTGAGACATTCGTCTCCCATATGCCATTAATTTCTCCAGCAGAGGTATCACGGGAATTGCGTAAATTATCTTGTTACACGTCGGCTGGGCCAGACGACATTCATCCTTTTATTCTTCAAAAACTCCATGACCTGCTAGCATTCCCATTATCAGAGATATTAACATGTCTCTATGTACATCATGCATCCCAGATCAGTGGAAGCGATCTCACAATACTCATATATACAAAAAATGAATAGAGAAGACCCGTCTAATTATCGTCCTGTAAGTCTGACAAGCGTTGTATGTGAATGCCTTGAAAGGTTCGTGCATAAATGCATAACTTCTTATATGGATAGATTTAAACTTCTGCACCCTTCTCAACATGGATTTTGCACTGGTCGATCATGCCTCAGTAATTTAATTATAGCTCGTGAAAATTGGGCAGATGTAGTAGCGGATGGGTGTAGTGTCGATGTAATTTTTATCGATTTTAGCCGGGCGTTTGATCGAGTACCACATGATCCTCTGCTAGTAGTTGTGGCTAAATACGGTATCGATCCCCATGTAGTTCGTTGGATTAGTTCGTTCTTGAAGGGTCGGTCATATCAAGTGAGGCTAGGCAGTAGTGTTTCTTCACAACGTCATGTTTGTGCCGGAGTGCCTCAAGGTACGGTTCTCGGCCCTTTACTGTTCAACATTTTCCTTCAGGATCTCTTATTAAGACTGAGATGCAAAATCCTAGCGTTTGCGGATGACCTCAAGTTATGACGGTGCATTCAATCGTATCATGACTGTTTTCTGCTCCAGGAAGATTTAGACAATATTGTTAGGTGGAGTAATGAGACAGGACTTATGTTAAATATATCAAAGTGCTGCCACATGCACTTAGGACATAAGAAATTTTCTTTCAGATATAAATTAGGTGCCGAGACAATTACGTAGGTACAATGCACAAGAGATTTGGGAATACTTGTGCAAAAGTCATTGAAGAGTCGTCCAAACAAGGACAGAATCATCCAAACGACCAGGAAACTTAGCTATGTGGTCCGGATGTGTTTTTGTAATCCATCGGTTTCCTGTGTTAAAATAATATACAATTCACTTATTCCTCCTATTATTGAATATTGTATCCCTACAGTTTTTCCATGTACACGTGGCGAGATAAATGGGCTTGAAAATGTCCTCCGTAGGTTAACGAGATCGTGCCATTCCCTCAGGAAATTGTCTTATAAGGACCGCTTGCGCAATATAGGAGTTCCTTTAGCCCGTACTAGTATAGTATATCTTGATATTTTGTTTTAGGGATATGTTATTCTAGCGTGACGGATTCCCGGTAGGCTGTATTCAGCAAAGCCAGCGAACTACTAAACGAGGTCACTCTCTTACTGTGAGGACCCTGCATCATGGCAAACTCGGAAGACTATATCGCCTTTCTCATCGAGCAGTGAGGCTTTGGAACAAACTTCCAGAGAATATCATCAACATATCAAATAGAGTGCATTTCAAGAAAACGCTAATCACATAGCTTTGCACAGAATCTAATTTCAATATCCTGTATCCGGATTAAGATTTTGCTGACATAAAATTGGTTTTACCGTGAGCAGACAAAACAGCTGCATGGCTATAGTCTTGTATGTTATAATAATATCAAAATTTGGAATTGTGCTCGGGACTTTTTAGATCATACGATACCTCAAGGCAGAGTCTTAATTCCTACCCTGTTCAATACATATGTCAATGACATATACAATATCCTTGCTCAATTGCGATGTATGCCGATGATATCAAAATTTGGAATTGTATTTGGGACCTTTCAGATCATAATCTGCTTCAGAAGGACATATATTTCATACATTCGTGGTTCAACTCACATGATCTTACTATTAACACAAAAATGACCAATCACATACATTTAGATCAGTTGATGTATATTGATCCCTACACATTAGATATTGCTACCATTAAGAATGTCGATCAACTCAAGGATCTTGGTATCATATTCTCTATAAACTTGTCATCGGGTCCTCATATAAGATGTATTGTATGCATATGTCAACGAATCCTAGTGCTACTACGAAGAACACTTGGTTCGATAGATGTTTGATCATTCAGGCTGTTGTTCCTCTCTATGATCCATGAACTATACCTAGAACTAGACGTTCTAGACATATGTGATTTTGAGACCTCCTTAATTAAAGCAGATTTAATGTTCATGTGAAGGACATTGCACTCTCATAAGCACGTTTTACATCATCTATTTACACTTTCTCCTAATGACAATTCACGAGGACACAAGCTAAAATTGATACACAAATTGGGACAAATACGTAACCGAAATGACATAAGACATTCAATTGTCAAACATTGGAACAATCTATCAGCTGCTGTTGCGAGGCTACACATATTTCAGTATTGAAGAACTATCTTTATTTTGATTTTCGCCTTATAACATGACAGTTTTTTGTTGACTATTTTTAACTCTTTTTCTTTCTATTATCATGCCCCTGTTTTGAGCTTTGATCTTTTGATGGTCAATAACAACGCATAATCAACTCCGCCGTTCGAGTGTTATTACGTCTCCGTCGCTTTAAACACACATCCACATATTTTGCCGAACTCTCCTGGCCCACCATCCACATTCGCACACAACTACGCCTTCTCGTAACTTTTCGTCTCATCGCTGTCCACTCCCCTTCGTTCATCAACCTTCCTTTCTTAGACGGCACTCGTAACAACTCTCTATAACCGCGTTCCCGTAATTCTTTTTACTCTACGTTCCCAACTACTCTAACAACTACGGTCTCCGATCCTTCGGAGACTACGGTCTCCGAAGGATCGGCGACTAACTACTTACAATTATTCTAATTATTCCAATTATATTATAATTATATTGTATTAATTGTGTTATAATTATATTCCAATTATATAATAATTCCAATTATACAATATTCTAACTACTTACAATTATTCCTGTCAGTTCCAGATTATTCCTGTCAGTTCCAAATTATTCCTGTCAGTTCCAGATTATTCCTGTCAGTTCCTCTCGCTACGCTCGCGGATTGAGCTCAATCTCTTTATAAAAGGTCATGCCTAGAAAAGCGCGATCTCAGATCCCTGTTCCTGATCAAGCATCTTCCACATCGGAATGCAATGATGGTTATACCAGTTTTGAAGTCGGATGCGATTCCAAAGATTGTGATGTATGGACACTTGTTCGTGTTCAAATATCCGACCGCTCGATGTATAAACGTAAACAGTTCACATGCGGTTTTTTACATCAGTACGACTACTACAGTTATCATGCTCCTCTACTTCTGTATCACACACGACCACTCAGACCAATACTGTTTTAGATGTTTCTCTCGCATCAACACCTGACTTCGCATCTTATAATCCCATTGTTGAACCTACTCTCTCACACACTCCTCATTCAACTACGAGCCAAACTTCAATTCATCTTTCTCATTCTAGCAATGCTAAAGGTAAAGCTTTTCATCTCGTACCTCCTCTTTTCTATTCCTAGGCCTTAATCTAAATAAATCTCAAACTTATTTATCCTCTTCACGTACTCCTTACTCTACCTCCCCCGTATCACTTCTCAATAATTAACATCATTCTGTAAAAATCATATCCAGTAACATCTCTGATTAACCGATTCAACATTCCACTCCTGTTACACGTGCTCCAACCTATCTTAATTCTCCTTACTCTACCTCCCACGTATCACTTTCCGATAATCTACATTCTTCCATCAAAATAATTTCCAGTAACATTTCCGATCAACTGATTCAACACTCCACTCCTGTCACACATGCCCCAACCTATCTTAATTCTCCTTACTCTACCTCCCACGTATCACTTCCAAATAATTTACATCCTTCCTTCAAAATCATCTCCAGTCACATCTCTGATCAACCTATTCAACATCCCACTCCTGTCACACTTGCTCCAACCAATATTAATTCTCTATCAAGCACCTCTGTCATTTCCATATCTATCTGCTCATCTGCCTCGACTCCTACCAGCTCTGTCCGTCCACCACCTCCACGAAATCGTTTGTCTTCGCGCGATCGATGTATTATCATATCAAACTTAAAGCTTCCCGAACCTACTTCTCCACAATCTCGCCTCGATGATGTATCTGCTTTCAGGTCTATCCTAGCAACCAATCATCCTGATGATAAGTCATCCCTCTTCAATAATATCGCTCCTGTATCCTTTATTCGTTTAAACACATCCACTAAATTCAATCATCTCAGTCCTCCACTCTTGCAAATCGTTTTCTGATAGTTCGCATGACTCTTCGGTACTCTCCCAACGTTTTAAACTTCTTACCACTTCATCTGCTTGTCGTACCTTTCCTGACCGCTCTCCTTATGATATTGCCAGCTTAATTTAGCTCGCATTAAGAAACATGGACGTGAAACAAACGGTGAGTCATCTCTATCAATCCGTAAAATCAACGGAAATTTTCACGTCCTACGCACAAGGCCAAAAATCCGATGGCGTCTCATTTCTCCTCCCAGTCTTCTTTGCTAGTGGATCTCGCTCCTGAACATACTTTTCGTCTTAGTCTTTTTAACACTCGCTCCATTCTTAATAAAGCTGATTTGCTCCTTGATATCTTCGATCAATTATCTATCAGTATTCTCTGCATTACCGGATCCTGGCACACTGACTCCGACGATCTTGCTATTCGTCGTCTATCTCGCTCTAGTTGTTCTTTAGTTGAATCAGCTTGTCCAATTGTCTCTTCCAAATCTACTGCTTCTAACCATGGCGGTATCGTAGCCATTGCTCGTCACCCAACGTCTCTACGTAAAATTAATGCTTACACCCGTTGCACTTCTTTCGAATTGCTAACATGCAGATCATCAACTCCTTTCCCTCTTGAACTTGTGATTGTATACCGTCCAGGCCCAGCTGCCCCCTCACGTATGCTCTTTAACGAGCTTGCAGATCTTCTTTCTCACTGTTCATTGTCTTATACTCCTTCTTTTGTTCTCGGTGACTTTAACATTCGTCTTGATCGCCCGGCTGGCTCTGACTCTATCACTTTAACTAATCATTTTTTCTGATTTTACCATAAATTACTTTCAGCAAGCCCAACTCATATTCTCGGCGGTGCGCTCGACATCATTGCAGTTCTTAACTGCTTCAATGACTATACATCCTTGTCAATTACTGATCCTGGTTTGTCCGATCATTTCCTTGTTACTCTTACTCTTACTCGTCCCCATCCTCCTTCTCCGCATCCACCATTATTCACACCAAATCAACTCTGGAAACTTCTCGATATCCCTATTCTTTGCACAGCCTTAGTCAATTCTTCACTCTTTTCACTTCCTCTTAACTATCTCTCTCCCGATGATCTGTGCATTCTGTTTGATTCTAAACATACGTCGATCCTCAATAACCTTCTACCTAGTCGACTTCGACGTTCCCAGCGCTTGCGCCATGCTCCCTGGTTCGATTCTAAATGTAGTCTTTCAAAGCGTCGACTCCGTCACTCTTTTCGTATGTATATACGCTTTCTTAAACGTTCTCCGAACCAACTCCCTCCAAATCTTCGTGATTCCTACTTTTCTCAACGCCGTTCATATATCATTCTTATACGTACTAAACGTACTCTCTTTTAACGAAATCAACTCGAGTCATCTTCCAACTCTAAATCTCATTGGAAAATCTTAAACTCAATTCTTTCACGATCATCTACCCTTTGTAATATAAATCCTGATGAATTTTCTTCTTATCTACAAACTAAGCTATCTAATTTACTTTCCCTACTACCCACAGCCCCCTTGTACCTACTCTTTTTTTTAAATACTTCCCTCCCAGAGCTATTCCACCTTCTTCCCGTTTCGCCTGATGAAGTTTCTTCGGTTCTGCTGTCATTACCTAATAAAGCCTCTCCTTCTGACCCAATTCCCACTCACTTGCTTAAAAATATATGCTCCTCTATATCACCCTTCCTAATTACATTGTTCAACTCGTCCATTCGTAGCCGTACATTTCCTTCAATCTGGAAATGCGCCACTGTTCGTCCTCGCATCTAAAAGCAATCTCTCGACTCCTCACTACCATCTTCGTACCGTCCTATTTTACTTCTCCCAACTCTCTCTAAACTCCTTAAGCGTCTCGTTATAAAGCAAGTTAATACATATCCCTTTTCCTCCAACTTATTTCCTCCCTTCCAAGCCGCTTTTCGCTCTAATTACTCAACCGAAATTGCCTGTCTTAAAGTTTATAACGACTTACTCATATCGGGCGATCGTAAATTATGTAGTGTCATAGTTTCTCTTGATCTATCGTCTGCTTTTGACATCGTCGATCACTCGATTCTTCTACATCGACTTCGTCATGATTATGGATTCTCTTAACATACTGTGTCAATGTTTTCTTCATATCTATCAAACCGTACATTTTGCGTCTATTCTAACCCTTCTCTCTCACATCCTTCGTTCATCCCGTCCAGTGTTTTACAAGGCTCAGTATTAGGCCCTATGCTTTTCTCTCTTCTCGGTGATTTGTCTTCGATTTCTCGTACATTTAACTTCCATTTTATGCAATATGCTGATGACATTCTCATCTATGCTCATGAACCTGTTTATCGTATTCAAGATCTTAGTGTTTTTGCTTCCGACTGTCTTATCTCAATTTCCAATCATCTTTCTTCCCTTCGCCTTTCTCTGAATCCTGATAAATCCAAAATTATGTGGATCCTACCTCGACGCCTCGGCTTAGAACCTCTCTCCGTATCATTAAATTCTACAATTATTCCTATCGTTGATAATCTCGTTTTCCTAGGCATCCATTTCGACAACCGACTTTCACTTAAACCTTTCGTTAGAGATAAAGTACGCTCATCTACCTTGATACTCCGCAACCTCCGTCAAGTTCGTAGATTGGTCGATTTCCCTTCTTGTATGACTCTCATATCTGTATTTAATTATCATTTAATTATGTATTTAAATTTGACTATCATATGTGTATTTAATTCTAATAATTTTTATACTCACCTAATTTCACTCTTCTTCTCCTACAACGCATCGTCAACGCAGCCATCCGAATTATCCTCCGTCTGCATCGTTTTGATCATACATCCTACCATATTGCTTCGCTCAATTTGCCTACAATTTATTGTCGTGTTCAAATTCGTCTTCTCGTTGCTTTCAGCCTTGTATTTTTTCACACCCCTTCATTTCTCAGCCTTCATTTTCTTGATAATTCTCGTCCTGATTACTGCTCTTTGCGTTGCCGTAATTTCCTTATGTTACATGCCTTAAACTACTCTACCTATTTTGCCTTCCACTCCTTCGTTGTGGCTGCTCCTCTCTCGTGGAATCATATACCCATTCATAAACGCCAATCAACCTCAATGTCGTGCTTCAAACGCCAAATCCAATCCCATTTAATCAATTTATCTGCTTGACTTTTTCATATTTTCTTAGTGGACTTGTAAGCGTGCAGCTGGCACGCATTTGTCACGTTAAATAAATTTGTATTAATTTTATTGCTCGTGGCGGCCCCACTCGCCTGGAATCAGCTCCCACTCGACGTTAACCGCTCTCCCTCCTTTATTACATTCAAATGCCGCCTCCGTATCCACCTCCTCGACACATGATTTAGATTTTTGTTATTTTGGTCATGTAAGCGTGCGTCGGTACGCATTTGCCACGTAAAAATAAACCATTTTTATTGTTAATGTTAAATATTTAAAATATTGATTGTGACCAACATTAATCTATGAGAATTATATCCATGTGAAATGATATTTTAAACTCTTTGACAATTTTAACGACTGAATTTAGTTATTATTAATTTGATTAATAATTAAGTATGTCTAATATTGATAATTTATTATAAGGTTGCCCGATTTAATTTGAATTCTTTAATACTCGTAATCATTTTAGCAGTTAAGTATTGTGTTAAATTGGCATTAACCACGTTTAAAATCTATTTATCTAGCTCGTTTTAAGAATAACGAATCGATTTAATTAGATAGTGCATATTCAATTTAAATGAATAAACATGCGAAAAAATCGCACACTTGAAGTGAGATTGTTTCAGAGTCTTGTTATGCGATTAGCTTTCCTATTTACTCATTTCGAATTTAAAATTCAATATTTTTAAGCACCTCGTTTAAAAAACTCACATCTACGCATATTTCTTATATCAAACGATAATTTGAGAACAACGACAGAGTCCGACCCCTGTGCATTTCGTTTGCCTCGCAAACATGAATTGAATAAACTTTTCACTTAAACTGTTTTTATTATTTTTCGTGTAATACATACATGCAACTTACGTGTACCTCATATTAACAAAAATCAAATTTCAAGTAAGCTAATAAAATGATATGTTTTACCGCTTTGGAGAGTTATTTTTGTACAGCCTATACACATAGATTTAGCTCTTCTAGAACATCATACATACTAATAATTATCAATTTCACAATATGGAATACTGTGCTGGGATCATCATTGGGACATTCGTTCAATATATTGACGCCATTTAAGTACGCTTAACAGTTTTCTAATAAATAAATACCAGTATTTGTAATAAACTCTATCGTTTTGAAAATTTATTATTTTCGCAAGTCCATGTTTAACTGGAATACAATATTTCAAGGAATTCCAATTTTTATTATGAAACGTAATATTTCATATTATGATTAAAGTATAGACCAGAGTCTACAAGGTTAGCAATGTGTTTTAAGACAATTATCAATATATTGTATGCACTGAAATCTTAAACCTAATGTAAACCTAGGTTCACCTACCGTAAACTTAAAGCCTTACGATATCCAATAACTCATCTGGTTCCAAGTCCTTTAAATAATACGAATCATTGAGCACAGATAAGTGCACATGGTTAAATATAAATCAGTGTTGGCCAGGAATAACCTAAAAATTTTCGGATCTTCGACCATGGTGGCGATTTATCAAAGCACACACGTTTTTATTTTAGTTTTTAAAGGTAAAATTATGATTTTTAAATGTTGTTAAGTGTGTATTTAATTGGAAATCAATGTTATCTCTTGAATTTATAAAACAACTTTATATTTTGATAGCAATTAATGCACATTTTTTATGAATTTAAGATCGAGTATCCACGGGATTAAGCCTAATGCTAATATATAGCCTGGTTATGATGAATCTGAAAGATTATTTGTTTTAAAAATATTCCCCATAATAAAATATTATTCATTGCGAAAATAAGGGTATATTATATACTGCATCATAGCATTAATATCTAAATCCACTGTTTCCAGATTGAACTACAAGTAGCGTACCAGACGATTTTTAAAATGGCCATGTTACTAAAAATTGTCCTGAGCTATTTACTAATATCAGCTGAAATGATGAAATATTATATGGCGATTTCCAAAAGAGTCGAAGCTCACAGGGAAGCAACACACTGAGGTAAAAATAGAAATATAAAAACAAATTGAAATGAAAACATCATCAAAAATCCAAGAGTTCAAATTTGAAGCGTTTCTTGCCAATATTCATTTCATCGCTTACAGACGCGATCAACCAAAATCGTACCGTTTGTTCAAAGCTTTGAATTCATACACAGCTCGTATCAACGTATCATTTAAAATCTACGAAGTAGGAATATCTACTTTTATGGATGGTTAGGTACACGCATCGGCACCCACACCAGTGTTAGATCTACAAACAGAAGATCAAATTTAATAGATGTGATACTCAACGCCTCGAGTCTACGAGCGAGTCTATGCAGCAAGTCTTCGGAACCATCTTCAAAATGCTTTCAAAAAGTATCTTCAAAATGCTTTCGAATTCACTTAATTCGGATTTCAGTTGAGGGTGTGTCGACAAAGAAGCATAAAGCAAATGCGACTCACTAAGAGACTTTTAAGTGCGACTGACTAAGAGTCTTTTAATAGACTGGAATATACAATGCGTAATGCCATAGGCTGAAGTCGTCAAACCTTTAGATAGATGAAGCCTAAAGTTCTACCACATTTAGCCACAATCATATTAGACGAGTTTTTAAGTTTGCCAAGGTCACAACACCTGATCAGAAAATAACACAAATTTATTTAATGTGGCAAATGCGTACAAGCTGTACGCTTACAAGTCCACAAACAAAAATGAGAAAGTCAAGTAGATAAATTGTTTAAATGGGATCGGATTTGTCGTTTGAAGCACGGCAAGGAAGTTGATTGGCGTATATGAATGGGCAGATGGTTCCACGATGGAGGAGGATCCACAATGAAGGAGCGGAGTCCAAATGAGGTAGAGTAGTTTGGAACATGTAAAAGAAGGAAATTACAGGAACCCAAGAAACAGTAAACAGGACGAGAATTATCAAGAAAAGGAAGGTTGAGAAATGAAGGGGTATGAATAGTTACAAGGCGGAAAGCAACGATAAGAAGACGAATTTGAACACGACAATAAATTGTAGGCAAATCGAGAGAAGCAAGATGGTAGGATGTATGATCAAAACTACGAAGACGGAGGAGAATTCGAACGGCTGCGTTGACGATGCGTTGTAGGGTAAGAAAAATGGATTTAGGTGAGTTGGAAAATAGACTAAGACAATAATCGAGTGTAGTAAAAAGGAGAGAAGATATTAGAGTCATACAAGAAGGGAAATCGATCAATCTACGAACTTGGCGGAGGTTGCGGAGTATCAAGGTAGATGAGCGTACTTTATCTCTAACGAAAGGTTTAAGTGAAAGTCGGTTGTAAAAATGGAAGCCTAGGAAAACGAGATTATCAATGATAGGAATAATCCTGATCAGAAAAATAAACATCCAATATTAATAACAAATGTTCTGCGACTGGGGAAGGTGACAATGGTGCAGCATAACTTCTATGTGATATATAGTTGTGGTGAATATACGGTTCCCAACTCCAGTTGTCGAGCGGATAAAGTGGGCCATTTAGAGCCAATGATCAATACCATTTATATTATATTTTCCATCTGATGGTAATAAGGTTTTGCTTAAATTAGAAAATAATTTATCGTCACGAAAATTTATTTTTCCTTTTTATTGTTTTTAATATTAATAGTTAATATTATTACTTGAATATCAGGGAGCGTAGCTCAGAAGATACCTTCACAAATTACAAAAAAGAAAGTAGAATAATAAAAATGAAATGATATCATACTACCTCAAGCAGTAGGCTAATCCAATATTAAATATTAATGTTATTAGTATTTTCCAAAAATTAAACTGTTATGGAATGATCATTATATGGCATTATACGATGATTTGTGCATTTTACAAATGAAACTGATGAATAATTTCCATTAAGGGCTTTGGGCTACTTTGTAGGAGAATTCGCTAATTTTGAACGATGTCAGTATATTTTAACCTATTTTAATTTATGGACATTGCCTAGATCGAATATTGATAAACTATTTCGAAAAAGATTTACAGTAAAGTATGGCTTTCTGTTTGTTGCTTGTCATAAGATATACTATATGAGTTAACTAACCAACATGGAGCCTTTACACGTTTCGAATGAAAATAGCACAAACCCTTTTTCTAAATATTCCGGTTCGAAACATAATATAATACCACCTATACCTCGATATTTAAAAATCATTACATCTGGCGGGTCTGGAAAACCCAACTTGGAAACAATTTTAGTAATGTTTTATTTAACCAAATGTATAGCATCGTTAATTATTGTATTGTTTTTATGAAAGCAAATTATATGTAAAATTTTATAATTTCTAAATATTGCGATAGTTAATGATATCATAGCCAGGTCAAATTAATGATATCGAAATATTGACTAAATATATTACAACAAAATTACAAAATTAATTATATATCTGTTTTATGTAATCAATATTTTATCTGTATGAACTGATATGACATTTATGTAATTGTCAAAATTGATATTGTTGTTACCATTTCCAGCTACTTTTGAACTATTTATCTGTCGAATATTTTTATTCCTTTATCTTTTGAATGATTTTTGTTTATTGCCCCAGCTCATCTCCATCTTCAACATTGGTTTTCAACTTAATAATATCTAGTATCATGTATCTACTTCCTTTTACCCAATGATTCTTCTTGCCGATTTCAATATTAGATTCGATCGTTTAACCCAGATACCGCAAAATTTATCCCTATTATCTTTGACTACAGATATCATATACCTTTGACTATGTATACGCATGTCATTTACGTAAAAGCATGTAACCACGGAACTGTGTAGTTTTACTCTAAATGCAGTATTTTCAAGTGAGACTTTATCGATATTTCCACATTTATCTCAGATATCTTAAGCATGTTTCGTATTTCAACTTCCAAACTCCCTATGATCACTACCTTAATTTTAGACGCTATCATCTCTTATTATTTGTAAATCACTTACCTTTTTCTTAAAGAATAAAATTGCAACTTCAACGAACTTAAAGATTATCTGGAAAACATAACATTCCGTTCTTGCTTGCTCGCCATCTAGTTTAATTTTATCATACGTTTTTTCTGTACTCACATCTCAATCAAACTGACTAATATACTTTTATCTCTTTCATTATTTCTAGCATCTATAATCTTATTTATATTTCTGTTAAATGTTTTGAATTCGTTAATACATAATTGTGCATTCCAAACTTTTCAGAAACTGGCGTAATTAGATCTTTAATAAATATCGTCTTGGAACCTTTCCCGTTATGCATAACATCATCCTATCTCAATTTTTTCGATAATTTCCAGACTTCGTGAATATTTGTTCTGATGCGATCTACTTTCTACCTTTCATTCAATACACACCCTCCGTATTTAATTACACGATCCTAGTTCGCAACAAAAATCTAACGAGTAAAGTTATTTTTCCTCATTTTCACCTTAGGCATTATAAATTACTTTATTATATTCGAACATCTTCAGCATAATTACGGCTTCTCATCCAGGACAGCTTTGTGGCCATGCAAAGTTCCACTGATGATCCATACTTGGTTCTCTACACCTACGAATCTTTGTTCATAATTTAGGTAAAACTTCAACATTTAAATTGCAATATTATTATACTTTTTTAAAAAGTACGTTTTTTATTTTTAAAACGCAACCCCTTTCCGATATATTACATAGTCGTCGTTCCCGATGTGATCAAAATTATATATGTTTTCAACATACTATTTTTGTTATTTAATGCGTTTTTTCTAAACTTGCCAGTGCGCTTTACAAATAAATTTAGTACTGTGTGATCGAAGTATTTTAAAAGCAACATCATTTTACAAATCTACTGTTTTAATTACAAAATGTTATGAAGGCCTCGGTTAATCGATTTATGACTAATTTGATATAGTTATAATTATCATTTGTGTTGATCGAAGTCCTTATATTTCTATTTAATAGTTCGCTTATGTTTGAAACTCATGCAATTGCCACTTGTGCTATGTAGTTATAAGTTCGGTCTTTAAACTAGGCCTTTATTGGCCAAAGTGTAAAATTATTCAAACGAAGTTAAACATACATTACGTTTATTCCTCCCCATCGTTCATCAGCCTCCCTTTTTTAGATGACACTCGCCCCACCTCTTCATCGATACATTTCCGTCATTCCCTGTTGCTCAACTTTCCCAATTACTTCAACAACTACGATCTCCGATCCTTATCGACGACGCCCCCTAGCCTGCAATCATCTCCCTCTTGACGTCCGCCGCGCTCTCTCCTTCAATACATTCAAATACATCCTCCGTTCCCATCTTATTGACACATGAATTATATTTTTTGTGGTCATGTAAGCGTGCGCCCACACGCATTCGACACGTAAAAATAAACTTTTTTTATATTTGAACAAAGGTGCTAGAACAATCGATTATAAAATTTAGGATTCTGCGCTTAATAACCTTATCTTTAGTACAATTGAGAACCAATCAATGCTATTACGGATGTCACCTTGAAAGCATGTATTAAATTGTAAAATCGCCGTTGCTAATGATCATTACTGAAATATCTAGAAATTAAATACTGCATTTGATTTTATTCAAAAATTTGCATCGTATCAGTATCTTTACAACATTAAAGCGCCATCAATGTATATTAAGCTTCTTTTTATGTTCGTTTTTCCTTGTATAACCGATTTCCCATGACCTGATCATCAAATGGTCATTTTATCTCCGTAATCCATACATTATTAATGTCGATATCATATCGGTTGATAAGTTTTAACTAGCTTAACGAGATTTAACTTAATCACGATCACGTAAATATCCACAAAATAACGAACTGGTAACTAGAGCGGTTATTCAGATTTATTGGTTCCATAAATTTATAGATTGCCAAAAATGCATAAGCCTTAAATCTCCTTAAGCCATGTAGTCTGCATTTTGGATGCCTTTAATTATGAGACAGGAACATTCTTCTAGCAACAACTTCGTCGTGATATCAATTCGGTTTTATCTATGGCTTATAATGGTGTAGATATAGCATAAATTACGATACCTCGAATTTCGGAACATCAAACACTCTGAACATGTATCTTAACGTTAGGTTATTATAAATCGATCATAAATGCTCTTTACAAATGTTTATCTATTCTTTACATTAGCTTTGGTCGTCAAAGAAATTTTAATTTAATTTATAAAGTTGAAATTATTACTGATTTCAAAATTCTTAAGATGGTGATACCAGTGATTTGATAACTCGCCATAACAAATATTATTCTGGGAAAATTATCAGTCTTTTGGCCTTGTCTTTTATGTGTACTATAGATTAAATTCTCTTTTTAAATTACAATTTATTACAATTAGTACATTTTTAATACATTTTAATACATTTTTAATAAAATATAACATGCTTAAGATGATACTAGTGTATATTATTACAATAGACCTTCAAAAGAGCGTGTAGGCTCATACAGAGGCATCATAATATGTAAAAAAGAGAAAATAAAGAAATTGTAGTTAAGGAAATAATTAAAATTCACCCGATTAGTGGCCATCACAATTTCCATTGCGAGGCTGTTCCACATGTAAAACAACGCGGCTGCTAAAGACTGCGGAGGGATGAAAAGACGTTTGTTTCCGCGACAAGCAATATCCATGTCCTTCCAGATTAAGTCCTGTCCGCACAAATAGAACATCGGTGCTGGCCACTGGACGAAAATTTCTTCTGATAATTTAATCGATGATGATTATTCGATATTCGATGATTCATTCGATAAATCAAATGGAAATATGTAATTAGTCTGAACAATTATAACTTTTTCTGGTGGTTATGTGGTAATTATGGATACTATTAATTCAGTGATTGTTTTGAATATAAACAAGAGTTGTGTGCTCTCTTTATATGTCAAAGACGATTTATGTAGGGTTAGTATTTAGATAATTTCATTTTTGAAATATTTCCTTTATAATTTACTGTTTATTCAACAAGTCAAAATTACGGAATAATATTTTAATGACTTTTTATTAGTAGACAATGAATCGGATATAGCTATAAAGGATATTAAGGTCATTATTTATATATTTAAAATTATGTTTCCTTCTTTAAATTTTGTAGATAAAGCGATTATTATTATTTTAATAATTATCAGTTAGAATTCTTTTTTAAAACATTATCTAAATACAAGATTTTGTTTTATAAAAATAACATTTGCAAATCAGGAATTATCACCTTAAAAAGTACGGATCATTTATGATTATTCTTGGCCTTATCAATTTGCTAATTTCGAGAAAGACAAACATAATTTCTTATTCATGGACTGTATTCTATGTTACTTAGTCTTATTCAATGGTTTCTATAGTCACTATTATTATATACACGTATTTAAATCCGTCATTGGATTAGATCAACGAATACAAGCAATATAATAATATACTCGAAATGACTACGTAGCTGTATTTAACATATTTAAATTTAAACTTTAATCAGGGTTTACTATAATTTATCAAGTTTATATTATTTGAGAACACGATTTTGACAGGTAGCTTTTAAAAAAGTATCTGTCAAAAGAACAAACGACGTTATTTACTTTTTTTACATTACTTGATTCGACTAATTATAGTTTTCGACTCTGAGTTTATTCAAATGTAATGAACGATAAATGACATGGTTGTTTCACACAAATCATTCTGTTCTTTCAGTTTCTTCTTTGTTATCGCAAGTGGCGGTAGTGTAACGTCTCCTCACACATAGAAAGAGAGTATTTGCTTGTTCATCATAGTGAACATAGCGCACATAGTGACACAAATTGTTGATGACTGTCAATTGAACGTACAATTTCTCGTTGTCATTACAAACTGAAAAGATAGCGCCCGCCATTTTTACTATTCCTAATGAGCCAATAAAATGTTCAGTTGCGGTTATTATTAGTTGGCTCTTTGCCCGAGAAAAATAAGGAAAATAGTATTATTTTTGAATTTTTAACAATGCGATTGGCCTCTTCAGAAAACACTAAAGAGGGCAATGGTGGTTATATGGTTGTTATGGATACTTTAATTCAGTGGTAGTTAAGAATATAAACAAGAGCTGTGAGCTCTCTTTATATGTCAAAGGTGATTTATGTGGGGTTAGTCACTTAGTTTATAAATTAAAAATTGCGGGTCCGCTGCCCGGCCACTACATACACAGTTGTGAGTGATACTTTTCGCGATGATTGTTCGTCCAGCTGGACTTGTATTCAAAAATTGTTTCGGTTTATATGGAAAAAATCTATATTCACGATTCTAGGATCATTCGGTTTTGTCAATTAATCATACCTTGCACTCCGATCGAATGGCTACGTGAAAATCGATCGTTCACGAACTGAATGTATAGTTATTTATGTTTTAGTTTTATAACATTGATGATGTTATATCGGCTATTTAGCTATTAATGTCCATTATAGTCAGATCTAATATTAGTTTTTAATATAAGTTTTGTTTTAGATAGTTATATTGGTTATTATAGGTATTATAGTTGTATTGGTTATTATAGTTATAGTGCCCCCATCTTTCAAAGATGAGTTGGACGAGATTGACAAACTTCGGAGTCGTTAACCGTGGCGAAGAAATTTTGTATTTTTAATGTTTTAATGTATATTTGGTGTTTTTATTCAGTTTAGCCCAATGTCGAGAGACGAATAGGCCATAAATCATATCATTATTATTTTATTTTATAACTGTATTAAATGCGTAAACTCAGTTAGCTGATTTGATTAATAGATATCATTATATCTATAATGATATAATGATTTATTAATATCTATAAATAAATCTACATTTAAATTTTCTATATTTAATAAAGATTTTCAAATACTCTCAGAACTACGAGCATCAGTCGAATAAGTCAATTTGAATTTAAAAATTCAAAGTTTTAAGACACTTAAGTTCTTAAGCTGTAAGATTCCTAAGATGTTGATATCATCACTGTTGTTACAATGTTGATATCCATTTAGCAAACAATACTAATGTTACATTTTAGAATCTAACCTGATTAAGGGGCATCTTTAAGAAATACTGTTTTCCTTAAATCATAATATCAGATAACTATTTTTAATGTTTTAATCCAACATTCAAAACAGTTTATTTGCATAAATATCGTACATAAGAAAGATTAACAACTTATTACGATCCAGTTATGTATATATATCGTTTTATTTTGGTTTTCTTTGAGATCATTTAAATTATTTTATAGATACATATTTTAAACTACGTATCTATAAAAATATGATCAAACAGAAAATAGAAAATATATAAATCAATACAATAATATAAAGAATAAATTTTAAATCATTAGCGGTAGGATTTTATGGATGAATAATAAATAACATACTTTGTATTTGAATAGGATAGAATATAATCAAATGTCATTAGAAGAAATACGTCATTAGCACTATTTGGCCCCGCTACTATATTGGGTTGAGGAATAGGGACCGAAACTGGGTAACATAACAGTTCCTCCTGATGATCTCTAATCCTTATTCTGATACATCGTCTGTTATTTATAAGTCAATTCATAAAAATTGATTTTTTTTATTTCTTATGGAGTAATTGTAATTAATTTTAGAAGATAATTTCTTTTACAAATCAATATTTTTAAATAGCCTGTTTTTGTTGGTATCGCATTTTTAGTCTCCGGACCGCTCACTACAATACTTTTGATAGCACCTTTTATTTTCTTGTAGACATTTTAAAAGGCATGCTGACCTAGCTAGTTATCCGATGGTATGTTCTTAACCGGCACGCCAAACCAAGATTCCTAGATACTTATTTTAACCAGAATTTTATTGTGAATGCGTTTGACGAAAGTGTATCACGCAATCGAAGTTGGTAGGTTTAATTATTTTCTCTTTTTTGATAATTAGATAAATCTTTGTGATGATTCTACATCTTTTTGTGATATAAAATAGTGTTGCTCTTTAAAACAACTTTATCGTTATTTGATTTATAATTGATAATTTAAACGGCATTTAGTCGTCTCGATAATTAGTAGCCAGTAGTGCTTCTCTTGTGATTTGTTATTCTCTTTGAAATCTAAAATCGTGAAAATTGCCGTGACTTAACTAGGAAAGCTAAAGTGACAAGCTTATTGGGTATTGCACCTTGAATCAACGTATTATAATCGTTGTTCTTATTACCAATTAGAACGGTTTATAGCCATTCAATAATTTGATTTGATATAAATCGGCATTTAATGGCCATCGACAATTAAATTCATCTTTAAAATGTATTGAAATTCTTAAATATTTTACAAATAGATTTAAGATTGGAAGTCGTTTTAGGATAGGATGGAATCCATTATTATGTATATATTATTAATATATACATAATATTGATATAATAATATATAATATATTATTATATTTTTACATATTAAGTTTTTGAATGAATAGCAAATAAAACTGGTTTGATGCTGTCCGATATGACGGTATTTACTTCAGAGAAAATATATAATTATAATTGACCCCTATGTTGTCTCGAGTTCACAATCAACATAATACAGAACATCTATGTTCATTAATAATATTAAATAATATTATTATATTGTAAGAACTTAAAATTAATATTATACTCCATATTATACAGTATCGCCTATTTTGTATTCAATAGCCAGTATGAAACCCTAAATTCAGCAGTCACACATGAGTTTTTTTTATCAGAAAGAGAGTACACCTTATAGTGTATGAGATAATATAATATAAAAACAATATGAGATATATAATATATCCTAAAAGATTGTGTCTCAAATCCTAAGATGATATAAGCTGACATCAGTATACTAGATATAATATATATATATAAATCTATCTATAAAATAACAGAATGTAAGCTTTAAAATTCTTTCAAATATTAATATTTTCGTTTCAAACGAATATTTTTGTATCATCTAGCGGATATAAACTATTTACGTAGTATCTATTTACGTATCTAAATAGAATATGTAACTATTTACAATTACAGTTTCTTATATTTTGGGATAAATCATCAACTGATCAGCTGAAAATATCTGATCACTTGATCAGATATCTGATATTTAATAAAAATATCATATTTTTTATTTACAATATATTGGATCAATAAAACAGTAATTTATTTTTATATTTTTCTAGCAGCTACTCGCATCATCAGAAACGAAGCATATAATGTTTTATAAATATTCATTTTATATTCAACTCTACGTCGGCATTTCATTTTACATCGATCTGGTTACGTGAATGTTGAATCGCCAAATTCAGCATTCACGTAACCAGCTCAATAAGTGAAATGTTATAAGTGAAATAAATTATTTAAATCTAAAAATAAAATACAATTGAAAGAAACAAATTGATACTTTGTTTTCTGTTAAACAAATTGTGTTTCTTTTCTGATAATGATTTCAGTCAGTAGCTACTGAAATATAAAAGTAAACTTTTGTTTTGTTTGAGATCCTGCTCCAAAATTCATAAGTTATAAAATGAATCAGTTATTTAAAAAGCATCCACGTAACTAGCTCAGTAAGTATTTCATTTATGAAATTAATGTAAATTCGATGAGTGAAAACTTATCGAATATCAAATCCCTGCCGCTTAACGGCCTCTTTAATGACAGATCAGTGTGTTGTTGAATAAATTGTCCTTTTCTTTCTTGTGATGATGCCAGTAGCCCAGCGAAATATAAAAGTAATTTGGATCTTGAAATAATTTATCGGGAATCCTGCTTCAAAATTCATAATTTATAAAATGAATAAGATATTTTTAAAATTAATATTTTACTTCTTAAAGCGTTGATCTAAGGCTATCAAGGTCTTTTCGAAAATGTACATTTCGTTATCCTAGAAATTTAAACTTATCGCTAATTTCATTTCAATTGGAATTAGAATGTAATATTTAAATTCAAATGTAATAATTTCAGAATATAATAATCTAATGCTTTATTGAAATATTAAGTTTATAGTTTACTCTTCCAAGAATATACAATAATATGAGTAGATATCATCTACAGTTGATTTAGTGTTCAATTTTATTATAATATCGTCGTTTATAATTTGATTAAAAATTCGGGTGTTTCATCATAAATGTCACACTTCATGGCATATCGCAAAAACATCTAATTTTGCTATATTAAAGTATCTATCCCATTTTCACATCACTGTGAGTTATTTCATGCTCTCCGTTTTTAAGCATACTTGTTTTACAATTACATTTCTAAGCTGTCAATGGTATTTTCCATCTAAGCTGTTTAGCTTAGAAGTTTTTCAATGTGTGATTGAGATTATTAAAATCATATTCCTTCTATACCTAATTTATCTTTTTTATTATTGTTTTTGTGTAATCATCAATAAAAAATAAGGTTGACCGGCAATCACACATTTTCGCTAACACTTTTGATTCATTGCTATATAATTCTGCGTTAATTCAATTTGAATTTGTGATTTAAAATGTGACTTAAACAAACGTTTATGGTATATTTAGATCGCATAAATAAAATTTTAATCAAGTTCAAAATTTCGATTTCATAAATATTTTTGCAAACTGTATCGAAACAATATAAAAATATAATTTTAAGTTGTCGTAGATAATAAAAAAGGAATTTTAAATGAAAAAATTTATTCAAGAATCAAAGCATACTTAAGTCTCCCCATAATGAAGAATTATATGATGAGAGACCATCTACAACTGTAGAGGGCTATGAATTAAACTTATTCTTTATTTTCCCAAAGACATTTTCAATGGTGTTTCCACACCCTGTAGTAATTTACATTATTAAATGTAAAGTTTCATCCAATTTATTTCATTTTATTTAAATGTACAGAGTTATCAACATTTGTTTCTGCATTATTGCACAAAACCTGTAAAAATAAATCCCTAAAAATGCTCATCGAACAATTTATAATTCTCTATGCCATCTCTAGATAAAGTTTCACATAAGGATATGTTTCTTCCGCGATTATTAGGCTGATAAAGAACTAAATTCTGGCCTGGTACCACTTCCCTATAATTAATTGATGTATTCAAGTTGAATTCAGACGAGGTATTAATTCTCTGATTTGATTAACAACTGCTTGATAGCTCAACTAAGTAAACTCCTGGAGTTCTTGTAAACTTCTCGTTTCTCTTAAACTTAAAATTTGGCTAAATTTATTTGGCGCCTTCGATTTTTCGACTTTAAAATGTGCTCAACATGTTTACATGATTCGTTTTCATTCTTTGGGTTAAAAAAATCCCCCTACAATTTCAAAATAATTTCTTTCCTCTTACAACTTCGTAAAAAAACTATTTTATATTCTTATTGTTTTTATACAGTTTGCATAGAAAATTTTATTTATGAAATTTTAACTTTAAATCATAATCTGGTTTTAATGTTTCGTATTTAACGCTTATAGCAAATCTCAATTTCTCACATTAAAACTGATCGCATTAAATAACGGTCGCACTAAATGCTGGTCGCATTAAATGTGTTCTCATTAAATACCGGTAGTATTGAATACCTTTCGCATTAAATGAGTTCGCATCAAATACCGGTCGCATTAAATACCGGTCGCATTAAATACCGGTCACATTAAATGCCGGTCTCATTAAATGTCGTTCGTATTAAATGACGATCGTATTAAATGACGATCGTATTAAATGACGATCGTATTAAATGACGATCGTATTAAATGACGATCGTATTAAATGACGATCGTATTAAATGACGATCGTATTAAATGACGATCGTATTAAATGACGATCGTATTAAATGACGATCGTATTAAATGACGATCGTATTAAATGACGATCGTATTAAATGACGATCGTATTAAATGACGATCGTATTAAATGACGGTCGCATTAAATGACGGTTGTATAACTGACGTCTACATTAAATACGGATCGCATTGAATGCCTATCGCATTAAATATTGATCACATTAAATGTCATTCGTATTAAATGACGATCGTATTAAATGACGATCGTATTAAATGACGATCGTATTAAATGACGATCGTATTAAATGACGATCGTATTAAATGACGATCGTATTAAATGACGATCGTATTAAATGACGATCGTATTAAATGACGATCGTATTAAATGACGATCGTATTAAATGACGATCGTATTAAATGACGATCGTATTAAATGACGATCGTATTAAATGACGGTCGCATTAAATGACGGTTGTATAACTGACGTCTACATTAAATACGGATCGCATTGAATGCCTATCGCATTAAATATTGATCACATTAAATGTCGTTCGTATTAAATGACGATCGTATTAAATGACGATCGTATTAAATGACGATCGTATTAAATGACGATCGTATTAAATGACGGTCGCATTAAATGACGGTTGTATAACTGACGTCTACATTAAATACGGATCGCATTGAATGCCTATCGCATTAAATATCGATCGCATTAAATGCCGTTCGCATTAAATGTTGTTCGTATTAAATGACGATCGTATTACATGACGGTCGCATTAAATACGGATCGCATTGAATGCCTATCGCATTAAATATCGATCGCATTAAATGCCGTTCGCATTAAATGTTGTTCGTATTAAATGACGATCGTATTACATGACGGTCGCATTAAATGACGGTTGTATAATTGACGTCCGTATTAAATATCGGTCGCATTAAATGCCTATCTCATTAAATATGTATATCGAATTGAATATCGTTCGAATTAAATAAGTTCGCATTAAATGACGGTCGCCTTAAATGTTGATCGCATTAAATACTGGTTGCATTAATGACGATCATGTTAAATACCGGTCGCATTGTAAAACGGTCGTATCAAATGCTGGTCGTATGAAATTCCGGTAGCGTTAAACAGATGTCATATTAGTAGCTAGTCGTATTAAAACGTATTTGTGTTAAAATCAATTCAATTGAAAATCGACCTAATTAAATTCGAGATGCGTGTAATTTTGCAATCGATTGATTTATATGTCAAATTATATGTTTATATGTTTTATTTTCCTGTTAGATGCCGGGGCTGATTAGTATGGCCTTTTACATGAAAGATTCACATCATTACAAACAAAAATCGAATTCAAACAATCTTCAAAACTATTATTATTCTGACTGGTGTTACTTTAATTGCTGATGTCCACAGTGAGAACAACAGATGAATTATTGAACAGACTCCCATCTCTCGCGGCATGGCTTTTGGTACTTATTCTAAGTGGCTTGTATTTTCTGTTCATTGCTCCAGCTGCCCCAGTACCACCATGGTTTATTGCTGTACATTTAGTACATTTTATATTGATTTGTGTCCAGTTTGCGTTAGCCTGTCGTATTGATCCTGGGTTTTATCCGTCAAATATAAATGAAGGTCATAACGAGTTTCCAAACGGACCTGCCAGCCTGCACACAGGCACAAATCGTGAATTGCTAGTTAGGGGTATTCGAATTCGCACCAAATGGTGTACAACGTGCGAATTTTATAGACCTCCTCGCTGTTCTCATTGTAGTGAATGTGATCGATGTGTAGAACAGTTTGACCACCATTGTCCTTGGCTAAACAATTGCGTTGGAAGGCGGAACTATCCCTATTTTTTTCGATTTCTTTCACTATTGACAGTGCATGCTCTTGTCGTTTGCGCAGTTTCGATATTTGTTGTACTTATAAACCGACAGCAATTGTCTACGCCAGAAGCTATAATTTCATTATGTGTTCTGGCCTTCACCGGACTGTTGAACTTTCCCATTTTTGGGTTGTTCGGTTTCCACGTTGTTTTAGTAGCCAGAGGACGCACAACCAATGAGCAGGTTACTGGAAAATATAAGGAAGTTCATGATGCGTATACAAATGGCTGCGTTGTTAACATATGTAGACTATTTTTTGCTCCAGCATTTCCATCTTTACAGTTGCCGAGAAGACGTCGACGACGCGTTAAAAATTCAGAAGAGAGAAGATATTGCTTCTACCAGAAACAGCGACATCGGTACGGTAGTTTGCAATCTAATCCACCTGAAGAGCTTCGATCTCTGAATGCATTTCGATATAATCATAGTGACAGCAATAACTTTGAAATCGACAATTTCAATGTCGACCCGAACGATTTGAAACGTTCATTCGTATCATCTTTCCCGCTTATTGATTCCAACGACAATGATGAATATGATTCAAATTCCACATCTGTGTACATTAATACGGCTGATTATCATCATAACGGTTCTCGTAACGACATGGGACGATCGGCTACTGATCACGGACAAACACAGCACTATGTTGAATACGACAACGTTAATCAACGATCGATGAAATTCACTAGAAGTGAATCGTACAGGCAGGCGGCCCAACAGGCACTTAAACATCAACAACAAGGTGCATTGAAAATCGGAGAACCAAAGGCACCACTTTTGAAAAGTAAATCGACCACGACAGCAAAATATGAAATATCGGTTTAAATTGTTCTTAGAGCTTATTTTTATGCAAATATTTTCCAGGTTATTCTTTCTCTGTTTGTTAATCTTCCATTTTCTACGTGTTGATCCTTTCTAATATTTTGTACTAAATAAAAACATCTTTTTCATCGTTTGTACTTAATAATATAATCTTAAATATAAATTGAAACGAAAAATTAATTTATTAATTTATTCTATTTTAAAATACAAAAAATAATGTGCATTTGTAAATTATTTCTAATATACAAGTTTTATATAGCAATTATTGAACAAACTTTATAGAGATAAAGTTTGTAAAGACATTATTCGGTTTCTAGATTCCAATCAGAGGAGTAACCTCAGCTAAATGAATTTTTTGATTTCTAATCTATTGTCCACACTTCTCACACCTACGGAAATACCCAAGCAATCGGTACCGGAATCAAATAAAAGGGGGCGTCAATATACATTATTCACCCTATTAAAGTCGGAAAGATGTATACAGAGTATTTCATTATTATAGACCCCTTTTTGCATTATTATAGACCCCTTTTTGCATTATTATAGACCCCTATTTGCATTATTATAGACCCCTATTTGCATTATTATAGACCCCTATTTGCATTATTATAGACCCCTATTTGCATTATTATAGACCCCTATTTGCATTATTATAGAACCCTTTTTGCATTATTATGGACCCCTATTTGCATTATTATAGACCCCTTTTTGCATTATTATGGACCCCTATTTGCATTATTATAGACCCCTTTTTGCATTATTATAAACCCCTATTTGCATTATTATAGACCCCTATTTGCATTATTATAGACCCCTCCTTCAGGTTGCTTTGGTTTATATTTAAATAAAAATTTTACCCAAGAATAAATACTCAAAATTCAGAAACCAGCAGAGAACATGAAGAAGAAACACGTAAAAAGAGACAAGTGATTACCAGAAACATTATAGAATGTTTTCTCAATCAGCAGGGAAAGGACTTAACCTTTAAGGACATGTCTTCTATATTAAACCTATCAAAAAGTACAGTAAAAAGGTTATATAAGAAATATCTCAATGGGGATTTTGTTGATTTAACAAATTTTAAAACTGCTGGAGAAAAAAAAACAGTGAACTTGAAAAATTTGTCGTTTGAGAAAAGCATTTTATCTACAGAGATATTTTATCTACAGAGATAGCTTCTAACCCATGCGCAAGTTTAAAAACACTGGCATCTACTATTTTTTCATACAATGCTTTAGGTTCCTATTCCATTTCAACCGTCTCAAGAATCATAAAGAAAATGAATTACACAAGGAAGACGCTGACCTTGGTTCCGATAAATAGAAACAGTAACATCAACAAAACAACAAGGGCCCAATATGGAACAACTATCAATACGATTGCCGATGACAGATTGATTTTTCTTGACGAATCTGGGTTTAATCTACATTTGCATCAGAAAATGGGGTATTCGCCAAAAAAATACGAAGTGTTTTATTAATGTCCCAAATTCGAAAGGTGTAAATGTTTCACTACTGTGTGCTATAACAACTTCTGGTGTTTTCGCACATAAAATCAAAATCGGAAGTTTTAAATCTATTGATATTATAGAATTCATTTCTTTAAAGTTTCCACCGTTAGAAAGCAACAACAGGAAATATGTAATAATGGACAACGCATCCATACACAAGACAGCCGAGGTTCGCGAAGCGTTTAACAGGAAAAACTACATACTTATGTTCTTACCTCCGTACTCTCCTCAGCTCAATCCTATTGAGGAATTCTTTGCATGTCTAAAAGCAAGAGTCAAACAACGACCCGCATCTACCAATCCGCAAATGCTTATTGGTGTAATTAATGACATAGTTACAAATGATAACTTCATAATGACTGGATACTTTGAACATATGAGAAGATGGGTTTTACAAGCAATTGTACATGCTGATTTTATTTAAATTAAATACCTTTTTATATTTTTAGTTTTAAAATTATATTATGGTTATTCGTAAAAAATAACATGAACCAAAGCAACCTGAAGAAAGAGTCTATAATAATGCAAATAGGGGTCTATAATAATGCAAATAGGGGTCTATAATAATGCAAAAAGGGGTCTATAATAATGCAAATAGGGGTCCATAATAATGCAAAAAGGGTTCTATAATAATGCAAATAGGGGTCTATAATAATGCAAATAGGGGTCTATAATAATGCAAAAAGGGGTCTATAATAATGCAAAAAGGGGTCTATAATAATGAAATACTCTGTAAACAGAGAAAGGCCTTCCTGGGAAATGAAGATAAATCTCGTGGTCAAGTACCTACTCTGGACGGCGCTAGTGGCGGAGAAGGCAACTTTTACGCCCCTGGCTCCGTCTAGGGGAAGGCAATCCCACCCAGCTTACCTAACACAATGCAGTGCTCGTGAGCCTTTTTCACTGAATATCCTTTAATGGAATTCGGAAGGAGCTACTGCCCTTAAACTTCTATCTGGTAGAGATGCAGATGTTATAGTCCTTCAGAAGACGCGAGCTATCCGTTCCCCCCCAAGACATTACTTGATTCATCCCTAAGCACATTTGTTCCCACTATACTCCGTACATAACCCCGCCTCACTTATCTTCATCTCAAGGTCTTTTAACCTTAGTAAAATGCTCCTTATGATATTCCCTTCTACTCAACTATTATTGTCCACCCCTGTCTTGTTTAGTTATATCACTCTGTAAAAACAGTAAACGCCTTAGTCTAGCTAATGTCTACGTCCGTCCAGGTGAGATTCACAAGGACCGTGACCCCATAGATAGGATTATAGATAGCGGTTACGGCATGGTACTTGGTGACTACAACGACAGAACTGGTCGTTGGATTAGTGCAGCACAACGCAGAGCCAGGAACGGTTATCTTATTCACAAATTACCGTCCCCCACCTTTCATTGCACATCAACGAATTCACTATTCGACTTATGACTGCTCCATGAGAGGTGGTTGTTGAATCCCCACTGTACAGAGCAGTCGCGCAACATCTGTCTACCTCTCATGACTTGATTCGTTGCCGGATAGAAGAGGATATGCTGGTTGGAAGGGTATTCCACTTTGATCCTATCAAAGTGGCTTTCTTTCAGGCAGCTGTCCAACGCTTCCCCCGATTTGGTAGTGATAGTCTAATCGAATTTAATTCTACCATTCTTCGCGAGCTACCGCGACGCTTTCGACAACCTACAATGGTCGTATTTACAATTATACTCCAACAAAACTCAAGACCTTAGCATATATGCTCCGTCTTCCCAATCTCTCTGCTTCTGCCAGGCAAGTTCTCTCGAAAGAATATTGGAGCACTAAATATAGGTTCCAACTAGGTAAGGATAGGGCAAGCATTGCTTCCCTTAGTCCAGCCCAGTCTTCCTTCTGGAATATATTCAAGGAGAAATTTGTCTGTTGGAGGGATATAGCCTTGGCTTGGATTGGAAAAATAGGCCTTGATAATGTTTTGGAGGAGTCACTATCCCTACACAATTATGGAGCCACTTAATCGCTTCAAATAATCTCGCCTTGGGGAAACTTCAGGAGTAGAGATCTATCTGTCACAGATATTATCAACTCATGGGAACCTCTTCCGGGCACCTCCAGATATGTCGCTCCACTCTCTTCTCGCGTCTGTCAGCTTTCGACAGCTAAACAAAGAAGTGAAGTGGCCGTCACAATGCTTTTAGCCGCCCCTTTCGATGTGGCCGGCATTAACATTAGTAGACGTTTTTTATTCCAAAGTAAAATGCGGCCTCTTGTCCTAAAGACCTGCGGGCCATTTCGATTCTGAATTCCCTCGTGTCGATTTACGAGAAAGCGCTTGCGCGTAAAATCCGCGACCATCTAAGTAGGCGAAATTTAATCCCAGAAGGTTTTCATGGGTCTGTCAAAGGTCACTCGATCCATTTAGAAATTGGTGAAGTGCATCAGTTTTGTCAGGATACCAGTCATCAACTTGCTGTGACTGTTTTTCTTGACTTTTCCGCTGCATTTGACCGCATTTTCATTCCCTTTGTTATCTTTCCTCTCAGGTCCCTCGGGTTGCCAGCTAGAATTGTTAACAGGGTGGAGATAGTGTTGTACACAAAGCGGTTCTTCTATGAAGACGACTCTGATGCGCGTCGGTTCCACCCTATTACGAGTGTGCTCCAAGGATCCCCACTTTCTCCGATCTTATACCAGTCTGCCTCGACTTGACTCTTAGGGTGTGGGTATGAGACCCTAAATGGTGCATGCGAAAGGCGGCGCACTGGCGCGGCGGCGCTCAGATTCCATCGGACTTGAGGCTGTGATGGTGTTATTGTTTCATTGTTTAGCTGCTCATTTTGTCCCAAAAACCTTTAAACTTCCTCTTTTCAACATTTCGGTGGTCTTATCCTCGCTGAATATGCATCTTACGTATCGTCCTGGATCTAGTTATATGTCTGATATTTTCTAAGCTGAACTATCTGATCTGCTATCATATATCTCGCTATTTTCTACTCCTCGTGTACTGGGTGACATCAACATTCGTTTGGACGGTCCTTGGCTTCGTGATACCCAAAAACTTATCACAAATTTTCCTGATTGTAACTAGTCTATTATGTTTTCGCTACCCTTTAGTATCCCTACTCACATTCTCGGCGCGTGCTCTTGATTTAATAGTTATTCCTAGTAGCCTACCCGCCGCCTATATCTCTACTCTGGATCCCGGCCTATCCGATTATTTTATTGCCATCCTCTCAATATATTATTCGCTCTTCTTTCTCTGCGTCACCTATTGTCAGTTAACATTACAAACGTCTCGATCTTAATCTTTTTCGTTTTCCACTAATTTTCTTTCCTATCATGTCCTCGTCTTTCACTCTCCAACGTCTGGACTGCATGAATAATATATTTGTTTCCGAACTCTCCTCAATACTCGGCACTATTCTTTTATGCCAGCTATTAATCGCCGTCGAACGTACTATGCACTATGGATTGACTCTGACTGTATGCGTTCGAAGTGTCTTCTACATAGTTCGGTAAGAACTACTTTCGTTTCCTGAATCGTTCTCCCACTTCTATCCCCTTGATCTTCACATCAACTATTTAGCTATTCGTAGTTTCCTTGGTTTCTTCTTGCGTAGTAAGTCTTTGCGTCTTTTTGGAAGAACAAGCTTCTATCTTCCTATAACCTGAGATCTAAATGGAATACGTTTATCACTATACTGGCGCGTTATACATCTGTTAGCGCTCTCGATCCATATAAATTTTCTGTTTATCTCCAATCGAAGATTAATTCAACTATCCCAGGTATGAATTTTTCTTCTATCTCGTCTTTGCTAGATTTTCGTCCGCCTGGACAATCATCTTCTTCCTGTATCTGTCGACGAAATTTCTCTTATACTTTTATCTTTACCTAGCAAAACATCTACTGATCATCTTTCTACTTATATACACAAATCTTTGGTTATTCAACTTGCTACTTTCCACACTCAATATTTAACTTTTCCATTGATAGTGTCTATTTTCCTACTGCTTAGAAATCTGCCATAGTGCGAAACTACTCCAGAAGCTTTTCCTTGATTCCTTGCGGCCTTCCTTATATAGCCCTATATCTAAGGTTTCAACTATCTCTAAACTTCTTAAACGTCTTTTGTTGAACCAGGTTAGCATCGATCTCTCCTCCAAAATCTATCCTCGTTTCAATCTGCTCTCCGATCTCATCATTCTACTGAGTTGGCCCGCAAGAAAGTTTTCTCTGAATACTTTCTTGCTCGTGATAAGAAACTGCAGTGTCGTAATTTCCCTTGACCTTTCTTCTGCGTTTGACATTGTTGATCATTCCATCTCCATTCATCGCCTTCGCCACAACTAGTTTTTCTTCTGCTAATGTATCTTGGTTATCCTCTTATCTTTCTGAACGATCTTTCCTTGTCTTTTCCAATGAGTATATATCTACACATTCCTCTCTCACATGTGGCGTCCTCAAGGATCTATGCTCGGACCAATTCCTTTTTCTCTTCTCGTTGGTGATCTCTCCAAATTATATGTTATCATTAATTCTTCATCATGCAATATGCTGATGATATTTTCCTTTACTCTCATTCTCCCGATCATCTCATCGATAATCTCTCCGTATCTTCTACAAATTTTCTTAAATTCATCTCCAAAAATCTTTTCTCGCTTCGTTTATATCTTAAGCATACCAAGTCTAAAATCTTATGGGATATCATTTCTTTAATCTGTCTCTCCTCTCTCGATATTTCTTAATTCGACGATTATTTCTATTGTTGATGATCTAAGTTTCTCGGGAGTTTAGTTCTACAACTATATTTCTCTCAATCCATTCGTTCGCAATAAAAATTAATCATGCATTTTTTTACTTTGTGACATTCGCCGTGTTAGGAGCTCGTTTGATTTTAACTCTTGTCACTATCTTATCTCAAATCTATTGTTTCCACACATCGACAATTGCTTCCAGTATTTTTGATGTCTTCTGTAAATCCTCTCTTATTCCTCTCCAGAGCCTTGTGAATTCCCCCGTGCGTATCATTTTAAGCCTGGGCCGTTTTTATCACATTTCATCTTGCCTACCGAAACTCAACTGGCTAACTATAGAAAACCCCATCCTATTCCGTATCCTTTGTATCACTTTTCGACTATTTTATTCAAACTTGCCTTCTTATCTGCATCTTCCTACACTTACCGAATCCAGCCTCACCTCCATAAATATTCGATCATGTATCTCTCTTCATGTTCCATCATTTTCCTAAAACTATGGCCGGCGTTCCCTTTTTATTGCCGCTCCTATTCTCTGGAATAAACTACCTCTTGACATCCGCTTAACTGCCTCCTTTGCATCCTTCAAACACAGCCTCCGCTCTATTTTTTGTATTTTGCTAATTGATTCAATTATTCTAACTCTTTTAAACTATTCAAAACTTTCCCCCACATCAACATTAACATAATAGCATTGTTCATACTTTTGTTTTTGTTATCCTTTTATATTTGCTGTAAAACTTTTTATTTGTAATTTAGTGGACTTGTAAGTTGATGTATATCCACCAGAGCCACTTTAATAAACGTATTTTTTACCGTAGGTGAAAATACGTATTTTTTACCGAGGTCGTATTTTTAGACCTCGGTGTAGGCGGAAGGAGCAGATTACTAAATTAGTCTTGGAACAAGCACGTAAACGCAAGTGATAGCACTTTGATACGTAACTGAGGATCGCGACGCCTAGAGTGATTTGATTTGCGTACGGCCTCCACAATCAGTCATCCGCTCCAGACGTGGCAGATTTTAACATTTTGTCAAAACATTGTAATGTAACCGTTGGCTTTGCTGATGACATCAGTTTTCCAACTACCAATTCTCTAATTGAAATATCCTAAGCTAATGTCGAGGAAAAAGTACAAAATTTATATTATATCGAATTTATGTGATATCGAAGAGTGCAATAATTCTATTAAAATGTTATTCGTTCAACTGATTACCATTCTGTAGCAATTTTGAAATTTTTTGTTTACAGGTATTTCTTTTGCTTTGTTATTTACCAAGATTATACTTGAAGTTCATTTGCATAATGTTTTTAATGATTATTTTTTAATGGCTTGCTTGGATAAACGAACTAGTGCCCCGTTGATCAATTAATCATCAAACTTTTACAATGAGCAATAAATAAACATCTGAATTATATCGTCTTGTTGAGTAAAATTTATTTTTAATTTTATTTTAATGCATACATTTTAATGAAAATAGTTACCCGTCAAATTAAAATTTTATTTATTTTTATTTTTCGACAGAACAAATCTATCATCGTCAGATATATTTAATTGTAATCACTAATATATTTTACGAAGAATAGTCAGCGACTATTACAAAGAATAAATAAATTATTTTTATCGAATTGAAAAGAAATACCTATCAAATTAAAATTTAATTCAATATTTCGACAGAAATCCGTTATCATAAGGAATATTTAAGTTGAAAATACATGAGAGATTAACTAAATTAGTAGTTAAAAATTAAATATTCCCGTTGATGACATATGTAGCTAGTTTTCAATGCTAAAGTCACCTTGTGCAACCTAACAAATGTAATATTAGAATAAATATTAGAAATAACCATTTATTTAATTGATATTACAGATCATAAAATAAATTAACAAATGGTTTGTGAAGTGTTCCAATTAAAAATATCAAATTTGTAATTAATTGATCACAGAAAATGATGTTAATCTGTTTGGGGAATATCATGAAACGAAAATCCGGAACGTCCTCTCCAAGCCAAAAATGCAATTCGAATGTGGTATACACCTGGTATGAATATCAAGAAACCAAATAGTAGAACAGGCCACGTACGATTTTGATACTAAATATATAAACCAATACTATTTTAAAATAAAAATATTTCAAGAGTTTTTTATTTTTACAAAGAAAATAATTAAAAGTATTTACTTTGTAGAATTTGTTGTTTAAAAAATATTTAGGGGAAACATCTTTTAGTGAAAAGTTTATCTTAAAAAATAGTCTAATATTGAAAATGTTATAACATCTAATATTATGCAATAGTGCATTGCACAGGCTAATTCTAATAAAAAAGAATTAGAATACAATTGTATCTCAGTTTAAGTATCAACTAAATTACTATATTTAATATATAATTAAATATTATTAATTTCCAGTTGAAATATTGACGACTGCATCCAGCACGTTTCTTCAAACCTATATGTAAGGTACGCTACATTTAGTTATCGGAGGACCTCATGGCTAATGAGGTTCACCTTCATTCAAGCAACGTGCAAAATGAAGTCAAAAAAGATTAATATCGAAAGATTTATATCGAAATATAGAATTTTTATCAAATAAAAGATATTTTCTTATTCTTCGTTCCTGTAAAAATATGTATATTAATTGTAATAATGACTACACAGACATATCAACTTGAAATTATTTTGTTTATTGTAATGAACTGAATATAATTAGTTACTACATTCAAATATCATTCCTTTAGAAATATATCCATCCTGGTCGATATTTTAAGTTTTAAAATATTCGGAAACAAACATGTATAGTTGAAAGACATCAAAAACTTATTTCGATATTTCGCTAGAAACTACTAACATGTTCAGAAATTGAATTTCTGAAGATGCTAGTAGTTTATAAAAAAATTATATTTTTTTATAAAAAATCCATTCGTTTATAAAAATGTAATTCATATTTCAAAATTTAATTTCTTTGAACTGCTTCTTATTGGATGATAAAGAATTTATTCATTTTGTGTTACATCCTTAAAGTAACACACTAAATATAATAAAAATATTATATATTAATATATATGTTTATGAATTAATAAAATTGAAATTAGAAATATATCAATCCTGTTAAAATTTTTAAATATTCAGGAACAATCAGGTATAGTTGAACGACAACACAAATATTTTATTCTGTACGCTCCTTTAATCCTATCTATAAGCAAACAGTGGTACGCTACATTTCAGTATTGGTTGACCTCATTAGCTACTGACCCAATACATACGTTTCACGTTTCGGTACTTTTAATGTTGGCTGACTATCAGTCGACTCGTTTTCAAAAATATCAATACAGCTTTCAAAAAATTATTATTTAATTACTCTTTACCTAAAATATTGATTTAATATTTATTAATAAACATTAATAAAAATGTAAAAAATATTCATTAAAAGTTTACTAAAAAATAAAATTAACCCTAAATTTTTAAATATCCAGGAACAATCAAAAAAGCTATTTATTAGTAACGACGAATGCCTTATTACCTCAATAGTCTTATAGTCTTATAGTCTACTATAGTCTTATAGTATTACTGTTGAATGTAATATGGATGTTATGGTGTGATACTTTCGTTTATCAACGCAGCAATTCGCCTGTGTATCGACAAATTTCGTTCTTGACATGTCTTCAGTATAATATCTTGTTGGTCACAGTATTTAAGATAATTAATGTACAGTTTTAAGATAATATAAGTATGTTCGTCTCTAATGATAATTTAAAATTATATTTGAATGAATCCTTTTGATTTTATTTTATTTTTAAATCAAATTAATAATTAATTAATAATTTAATTATTAATTTTTACATAAAAAAACGTTTATTACACAACAATTGTACAACTATTATGTTAAACATCGATTTTAATAAAACTTTTCTAAAAATATACACATAAATAGACAATTCTAAAAGTTTTACAGAACAGTAAGATATTGTTGATTTGGTTTATTCGATAAACTAGCAATACGGTTTTCAAAAAATATAATTTAATAACTCTTTACTTAAAATCAATCAAGTATAGTTGATCGGCCCCTTGCAACTGTCATTCAAGCGGCCGCATTTACAGCGGCATCATTTCTACTAATTAGTAGAACCCAAGCAATCTAATCGTTGGTATGCATATGACTCAACTTTTGTCGGACCGTTGAAGGATTTGAGAGTCTATTATGGAGTCTATAAAAAACCATTGGTCCTCAATATGGCTATTTCGTAAATAATATAAAGAGTAGTCTTTATCATCATTTATGTACCAAAGTTGAGCAAGAACGTTTTGCGGAAACGAATGTCTCGATGTCCGAGCTTAATTTAATGATGCTTGAAGCACCCGTGGTTTCCTCCAAATTTGTTGAGGAGCAAATAATACGCGCTACTGGTCGATGACGGAGTGCTGTATCAAAGATGAGTACTATCTCGGACATTGACGCTCACCCTGTATATGAGGATTATGTACATGCTTTACAGCAAAATTGGGTTCACCTTTTACGCACAACACATGTTCACCTGAATGGTTTAAACCATTAGATGATAATATTTTCGAGAAATTTGCGTCTAAAACGTTTGATCACCTCACTTCGTCGATCATCAAATAGATAAACACTCTTCCACCACATATGGAAGGTCTTGGGATGATGTACCCAGTCAAGGAAGCAGAACACCAATCTTAGCATCTAAAATGCTCTGCAAAACACATGATGATATTATTGATCCAATCCAAAGGCGTAATCAGCAGAGAATTATAGCTAACATCATTAGGGGAATGAATAATAAGCGTCATACTGATAAGATAAATGAAATAAACGAGTTCGGTACAAATGGCACGGCTAGATATCTACAGTTTGGCGCACTAAAGGGAACGTCCATCTGGCTTACATTACGACCACTATAACAACAGGGACTTCATCTTACGCCGTGAGAATTTCGGGAAGCTCTAGCTGCTCGCTACAATTAGACGCCTACTGGTCTCGCGAAAAATATTGGGGCATACCAATCATACTGCACAACGAAATTCGAGACATAGTAGCTGACACATTGACAGCCGTATGCAATGGAATGGGACTTGAACATCAGCTGGAACCAATCCCCGAATCAATTTATTTTGAACGGGTCACAACTACGAGAAAACCAACGGAATGCCCGGTTATAGTATGTTGCGGCCTGTTTGACGGTACGATGGAGCGAACGTTTTTTGACGTTTGTATATTTAATAGTAATACTCCGCCATATCAGTAAAAATCCGCACTATCCTGTTTCGATAACCACTAGGCAAGAAAACGCAGCAATACAAAGAGAGTATAAAGGTGGTCCACAGTACGTTCTGTCCGAAAATTGCAGTTGCAACTGGTGGGATCGGGCCATCAGCATATGCCCTGATCAAGGTGATTGCCCTGAAATTATGTTAAAAAGGTAGTCCAATACGCGAATTCGGTCATCTGGTTGCGACCAAAAATAAGCATATATCTTGCAAGATCAGTTTCTATTTGTTTGCGAGCTCTCCGATCAGCGAGGCATATACCTATTGTGACCTCAAAGGATGTCCATGCGCAAATGTCAGATCACGCAAATTGCTCTGTCCATCGCCTCAGTAGGATTTGTTTAATTTAATGACATATCGAAGATATACTGTGCTGATTTTAATGAGTGTTGCTCTCTGGGGGACTTGTAACATTGTATCTTTGAAAAATAATATCATTAATTCAATTCAATTTCAATTCAAGATCCTTTATTTATCAAAAAACCCAAATAGCGGATATCTTCGCTATTTGTAACACTTTCATTGTACAAATTGATAACAATATAGAGAAAATAAATATCCAAAATAAATAGTAGTTTGATATTTGGAACGCGAACTACTTTGAAGACCCGAAATTTATTTTCCACACGAATTTATGTAATCAAGAGCACGGTAAAGAAAGCTATTTTTTGATGTTCTGTCCTACAACAAGCTGTTGCCCACTTACGATTTGATCGTAGAGCAGCTGAGTATAAATGATTATTGGTGTGACATAAATAAGACTGTTCAGTAAGCGTTTGAAGAAAGTTCGAGTTTGCCTTTTTCTTGAAAATATTGACTAGAATTGCATTAAATGTAGGCAACTCGCATCCATATATTGATTGAGCTTTACTGTGAATTCTCACAAGCATACTATGCTCTCTTTGGGACAATGTGCAAAAATGTTGGATAACCGTACGTAAGGATCGAGAGTATGCATGAATTGTAAAATAAAACTAATTGATCCTGGAAAGCTCCTAATCGTTTTAATTCACGAAAAAAATACATACGAGTTGCGCTTGTTTTCTTGACATTACGAATATACTTTCTCCAAGGTAGGTTAAATTGAAATGTTAAACCTAAGATTTTCAATTTAGTTACTCTAGTCAGATCAAAATTAGGAAGTTCGTCATCAAGGATGGATTACTTTAACGAAAATAAAATTATTTTAGACTTGGCTATATTAAGACATAGGCAGTTTATATTACACCATTTGAGTAGATTTTCCACTTCGATTTCTACGACTTTGTTAGAATAATATTGAGAGCTTGCAATAGTAATAATCGTCAGATCATCTGCATACTTAATATATAAAGAACTAGAGCAGCTAGCTGGAAAATCGCTCATAAATATACTAAAAAGTAGTGGTGAGATAACACTGCCTTTTGGTACACCGCAGCTGCTTTTCCTCCATGAGTATTTCAAACCTAAATGCTTAACATATTGTTGTCTATCATACAGGTATGATGACAAAAACCTTATCTGCCAGTTTAGAAAACCGCAACTTTTTAAATTTTCTAACAGTAGAGGAAATCTAACAGAGTCAAATGCTTTACTGCTTGAATTAATTAATTAATTCATATCAGCTTGAATTAATTGAACGATTGAGTATTTTCCTGAATCTAGATGATCTAGACAAAATTAATGAATACTAAGCAAAGCGTCACTTGTACTTCTGCCAGGCCGGAATGCATATTGGTGATTGTCGATAGCTTGAAGAAATATATTAGTAATTTTCTTTTTGAAAATTATTTCAAGCAACTTTGAAAGTGCTGGAATGAGCGTTATAGGTCTAAAGCTATGTTCTGATATATTCATGGAACCTTTTGGAACAAGAACAACTTCTGACAAGTTCAAGCATTTTGCGATAACTCCATCTTTAAACATAATATTAAAGAAGCGCGATAACGGTTCTGCGATAGATTCACTTAAAAACTTTAGAACCTACGTAGGCGGTCCTGGACCGCAAGCTTTTGACATTTTTAATAGGGTTTGACAAACTTCATCAGCAGATGTTAAGTCGTTATTATTTAAGGATATTGACGGTAAAGGAATTGTGTATGGCAGTTCATTATTTAAAGGGCACAATGACTCATTTATAACGTCTAATGTTCTTTGAAGCTCTGTTGTTGAAAGATGTGATAAGAGAGAATTTGATGAAGAGCATTTTAGAGAACCTACACCTTTCCAAAATTGTAAACCGCGAGAACAACCTAATTTATTTTTCGCGTAATTGCGTTTTGCTTTAACAATTTCTATCGATAGTTTTTTTAGAGACTCTATTGGATATATCTACGTTATTTTTGTTATGATCTACTTGAATCTGCAGTTCTTTAATATAAGGGGTGATCCAAGGAGGATCTTTTTTGGTCAATTTAATCATCTTATGCGGAACGTTACCATCTAGACTAGTCAGAATAATGTTGTTTAGAGTATTTAATTCCTCAATGCTGTGAATATTTAAGGGACTAATTTTAGAAATTACATCATTTTTCAAATTTAACAAATGATGATCTCGCTTGTTAATTTTTATCAATATTAATAAAAATATTAATATTGAATATTAATTTTAAAAGATATAAATTAAAAATTAATATCTATATATTAATTTTATTAATTAATAAAATTAATTTTTATTAATTAATATATAATTATTAATTATATAATATTTATTTATTTTATTAATGTATGTATTATTATTTTTAGATATCAATTGTATTGGTTATTTTAATAATTATTTTAATTAATTTTTAATTTTTTATACTGTATGTGTATATTTAAATCCAAGAATATCCAGTCTTAATATTATATTATATAAATATAATATAATAATAAATATAATAATATAATAAATAAACAATTAAAAATACATTAAGTTATCGTTACTTATAGTTAACATTTTATCGCATGTAATTTGTTCTTCATTGCGCTAATCATGTTTCTACCTGTCTATATCCCGGATGGACGCATTATCATAAAATTTGAATTTCGATTTTCTCCTGTGGAGGCATGATTACACCACTTTCATCAATGTAAAGCTTATTCGTTTCAACGACTTATGCAAGCAATCAGGGGATAATTTTCAAGACTTCATCGCACTTCTAGATGCACATGTTATTATCAACTTGAGCAAATCATTACCCATTCCGCCATCTACTGAGAGGATATCAGGAACAAAATTATCTCTTTCAATAGTTTGTACCAGCCTTCGGATACAATTATTATTGACACAATAATTGTATTATTAACACCATAATTGTATTATTGTATTACTATTTTGTAAAATGTGTTAATAAATAGTATGTACAGTCTACTAGCATCCAAAAGTCGAAATATTATCTTTTATTACTGCCAGCATCCAAAAGTCGAAATAAAAGCCATAAATTTAATTGAAAATAATAAAGCGATACTTACATTTACACCCAAGTATCCCGTCAACAACAATACACCGACAATAATTGCGCAAATACCGATAATGAATAGGATACATGCAAGAATTATAGAACGAACAGGTGACTTTTGTGGATATTCTTTGAACTTGAGGTTAAAAATATAATGAGTTAAGTAGCCCTAATTTTTTGTTTTATACCTGGTCATCAAGAATGTCTGTAACCGGCTGAATTCTGTAATAGGTAACACTACTTTTTCTCGCTATCCTTTTATACATTAATGAAACAAGAAATCAAGATAAACGCTTATTGCTTCCAAAAAATTTTGATACTAAAATTACATATGGTACATTACCATACAATGTAATAATCTCTCTTTATTAATAGAAGACAATATATTTTACATTAAAGTAAATGAAAGTCGATTATGGAAAAAATGTTTTGTTTTAGTTTAAGTCTGAGAATCAGGGAATCATAGAAATTATATCCATCACCTATAAAACTATTTAAATTAGAATTTGAATTAGCTAATTATTTTAAAATCGTTTTGGTAAACCTCAAATTATTTCGAAGCAAACGATTATATCGCCCCGTTCCTAAAGCTCAGTCACGAGAGTAAAGAACTAAGTAGCTGAAATCGTTCATTCGTGATTGATTTAGCATCTAACGAAATCTTTACTCTGTTCTTTGTAGTTAATCGTTATCCATTGTGGGTATTTCAGTGGTTTGCAACCGATTGAAGACAGTAAAGCGATTCAAATCCATAATCAGTTGAAGAGATACAAGTGTTTTATAGATAAAAAAATACTATGCATAAAGTGGAGTATATTAAGTAAGTTGTCTGAAAATTTTGGTCAACTTCTTGATTTTGTATATGTCGAGATATGGGAAAACAACTTGTTCCGTCGTAGACATTTGTTTCTAACAACGACTGTTCGCGGAAATGTATTCTCACGTAACAATTAGGATTCAAATTTTAACAACCAAACGAATCGAAAAATAAATACTTTGAATTTTGTAACATTTAGTAGGATTTTTAAAAGTTAAAATAAATAGTATATCTTAAAGATAAAAAATGCCAATCGGATATATTAGGGTTGAGATATAGATCAATTCAAATTTTACAAAAATCCCATAACTTTATTATTTTGAATTTGATTGATTTTTAAAAGATAGTGGTCTCACACTATCTTTGAATTGAGGTCTCACAATTTGCTACTCAAAACATTAGTTTATTTCATATTTCCTTTCGTGTGTAAATTCCTTATGTATATTTCCTTTTCTTGGCCGTCATAGACACGCTTATTTACAAACTTGTGATCTATCAAATAACCTTAGTTAGCATCTATCAAGCGGTTTATTTTTCACGACTAAATTCTGCAATCTTCGCATCAGAAACTTCAGAAAACTTATTCGCAGTCGTTGAGTCATCGTCACCAATATATCTCCTTCCACCTCCTTATCACCACACGCACGTATCGACCACAATGTTTCCGCCTTCAGATCCATCATCTGGTAACTTGTTCCTGCGGATAAATCATGATTTTTCAACGATATCTCTCCTGTCGCATTCATCCGCCTAAACAAATCTTCTCAATCTAATCCTTCTCAGCTCCTCTCATGAAAATTGTTTTCAAGCATCGCTCTCACGCGTCATCTGTCCTCTCCCGACGATTTAAACTCATATCCCCTTCAGCAACAAGGATTTTCCCCGATCGCACCCCTTCCAAAATCGCTCTGCACTGCTGCCCGCATTGAAAACAGCTCATACCCTTTTAACTTTTCTAATAATGGCGGCGTTGTCGCATTCGCTTGTCCCCCGAATCTCTTTTCAAAATCACCCCACTTTTCAGTCTTTGCTCTTTTAAATTGCTCACTTGTCGTTCTTCTAGCCCGATCACTCTGAATATCGACATTGTATACCGTCCTGATTTATCAGCTCCTACGTCCCCATTTTTACCAAACTCTCTAACCTCCTGTCAAACTGTTCTATGTCCTCAATCCCTTCACTCACTATTGGCGACTTCAACACCCGCCCCAACCGCCCCTCTTCCACCGATTCCATCCGGTTCATATCCACCCCATGCATATCCTTGCAAAGAACTCGACATCCTCGTTGCCCTTGATCGTTTTCCTGCCAACACCTCGCTGTACATCTCCGATGCTGGTCTATCCGAGCATTTTCTCGTCACCCTTGATCTCACTTCCAACCACACCCCGCTTCACACACCTACCATCCTACGTTGCCATTTGAGAAATCTTGATTTCCCCTTTCTCCGTTCTGCCTTACTCAAATCGTATCTATCCTATCCAACAATAACATATTCCTCTCCTCACGATCTCGCCTTTCTTTTCACCTTTGAACTCACACCCACTCTCGATCTTCTCTTGAACTTCAAGCCTCATCCTCATCATCTAATACACCGTGCACAATGAATTGACATATATGCCTGCTCTAAAAGCGTCGACTCCATCATGCTTTTCGAGCTATCACCGCTCTCTCAAACGTGATATCCGCTCGCTCACTAGATCACTCCGTGTTCATATCTTGCTCTTCGCCGGTCTCATCTCAACCTACTACGTACCAAATTCAACTCTTTCTTGCAGCATAAAATCATTACTTCATTAAACTTTAAGTCTCTTTGGCATACTTTTAATTCAATACTTGCTCGTTTAATTTCATCTTACAGCATCAATCCCCATGATGATTCGTGATTTCTCCAGACCAAAATATCCACGTTGCTCTCTCATACCCCGTCTTGATCCCATCCCACTCTTCACCGTCTCGCCTCATCCTCGCTGAAGTCTGCCATCTTCTCCCTGTCCCACTTACTGAAGTCTCATATGTCCTAATGTCCTTGCCCAACAAAACCTCATCTGTCGATCCCCTGAATACCCCCGTACCTAAATCCATATGCTCATAGATATCCCCTTTCTTCACCACCTTGTTTAACTTGTCCATCATCAGTCGTATGTTCCCTTTATACTAGATATTTGCAATCGTTTGTCCCCTCTTAAGAAATAATCGCTCGACCCCTCCCTTATTTCTAGCTACCGCCCCATTTCAATCCTCCCTACTCTTCCTAAGCTATTAGAAGCCCTCACTTTAATACAGATCAACGTTTATCTCTCTTCGTCCATTCTGTACCCTCTTTTCCAATCCGCTTTCCACTCAAATCACTCCACTAAACTCGCCTACATAAAGTTTACAACGACCAACTCATTTCTCGTGACACGGATCTATATAGTGTTCTAATCTCCCTCTACCTCTCCTCCGCCTTCGATATCGTCTACCACTCCATTCTCCTTTCTCACATTAGTTATGATTACGGCTTTTCTTCCTCCTCCGCAGCATGGTTTGCCTCGTATCTATCCTACCGTTCTTTTCACGTCTGTTCTAATTTATCATCCTTCCCTCCTATCTTCATTTTCTGCGGGATCCCACAAATCTCAGTCCTCCCCGCTTTTCTCTCTTCTGCTTGGCGATCTCTCTCCTTTTACAAAATCATATTCATTTAATTTCATGCAAAACGCCGATGACATAATCTCCTATGTCCATGCACCCGCCTATCGCATACACGATAACGCCATTTCTGCCTCCAACTGTCTTCTTCTGTCTACAAACGTATCTTCCGTCTTCATCTCGTTCTAAAGCCTACCAAGTGTAAAATAATGTGGATTCTCCCCCCGTCAACCTAACATATTTTCTCCCCGTATCTTTTGTCTCATCAGTCATTCATATAGTCCATAATCTCACTCTCTTAGGCTTCCATTTTGATGATCACGTTTCTCTTAAACCCTTCGTCCGTGACAAGGATCTCCTGTATAACTTAATTCTCCGTGAAATCTGCCGTATCCGCCCCCTTATCGACTTCTGTTCTTGTATGTTACTTCTTTCATCGCTTCTCTTCCCTAAAATCGATTACTGCCTTAGCCTTTTCGCCATTTTTCAAAATTCATCATCCTACCCCTATAACGCATCATCAACTCAGCCGTTCAAGTGTTCCTACTTCTCCGTCGCTTCGACAACACATCCACACATCTTGCCAACTCGCCTGGCCCACCATCCACATCCGCATCAAACTCCGCCTTCTTCTCGTAACTTTTCGTCTCATCGCTGTCGGCTCCCCATCGTTCATCAACCTTCCTTTCTTAGACGACACTCGCCCCACCTCGCTATCGCTACGTTCCTGTCATTCCCTCTTACTCCACGTTCCCAATTACTCTAACAACTACGGTCTCCGATCCTTCCTCGTCGCTGCCCCTCACCTGAAATTAGCTCCCTCTCGACGTCTACCGCGCTCTTTCATTTATCACATTCAAATACCGCCTCCGTTCCCACCTTCTCGACTCATACTTAGATTTTTGCTTTTGTTGTTGTGGTCATGTAAGCGAGCGCCCGCACGCATTTGCCACAAAAATAAATTCTTCTTTCTAAGGCTAACACCTAGGTGATTTTATAAGCATAAAGTGCTATCTGAATTTCCTTTTATACCGGCGTTAATTTGGGATAATAAGTGATTAGCTAAGTTGTACATCACAACTAAATTATATATTACTTCTCATTAGTTCGCTTTGTAAATGTTAGCCGGGCAATTATCAAAAAAAAACAATTATTCTCTCTATGTGTGTTATATATAATATATATTATATATAATATATATAATATATAATATATATTATATATTATATATATGTATATATAATATATATTATATATACATATATATTATATATAATATATATAATAGTATATATAATATATATAATATATGTGTTTTATATATATAATATATATGTGTTATATATGTACATTTGATCAGTACCTCAAATTAATACGAAGAAAACAATCAATGATCAAGCAATAAGAGAGAATGATTTAAATACATTCCGGACAATTCGGTATCTGAAATTATAACGTTGAATGTTTCATATACTGAGGAATTTCTAGCTCTACTGGAGAGATAGTCTAATCGGTAAGGCGTATTGCACCGATCAAAATAATTTAGGTTTAAATCTAAAAATGATGTAAAATGATATAAGTTAATTGATATTTGTTTGGAATAAATTTAGCATTTATTACTAACAATTCATTTTGCGAATCGATCACGAATAAGAGTATTAATCTAAATGGAGATTAACTATCCATGTTAGCCATGTCGAATAAAATGTTTGAACACTGATGACTTGTTACAAAAGAACATCACTTTCGAAAGAGCCTTCTTGATTATTTAAAAAATCCTAACCCCTTGCTAGTAAGATCAGCTTATTCACTTTGCAGTGAATAGTTTATCGACAATAGATTTTGAATGCAAAGCCAAGATGATACCATTATTTTGAATTATTTCATTGTTGGAATGAAAATAAGTGGAGTTTATTATGAGCTATTATGTTAGCCTATAGCGGCCTCAGTTCTACACCCAAACGTATCAAAAATAGCGCTTTTCATTCTGACGTAATAGCATTTCTTTTACAAAAAGTGTATTTATCCTTTATGCTGACAACCCAGGTGCGTCTTTGGGGGCACCTGAGCTATATCGGGATTAGTCTTCTTTTCGAGAGGACGTCCACCAGAGCAAAGGTTTCTTAAGCTCCTCGTCTCTCGTTTACCCAGCATAGTCCGTGCCGATTGGATTTTTCGGGGGTGAAAGACCCCGGGTGGTTCAGTCGGAAGGCGGCGTGTTGGATCGGTTGGGGGCTCAGATCCACTTAAATTTGAGGCCATAAAAGTTGGGAAGGCGCTAAAGATTGGAGAAAGAATTTTTGTTTGCCAACTGTCTACTGAACTGAATATTTTGACTTTTTCATGTATTTTATTTATTTTTGGTGATATAACAAATTCTTTATTTATTTACTTAATGCTGACTCGCCTAACACCTTATAAAATTAAAAATCAAACTTTTAAAATGCTGATTTTAACGCTACTAATCAGTCTGGGTGGGTCTCATCAGCTGCTGACCCAGACCAACATTTCACGTTTCGACCCTTATTATCTGCTCAGAAAGCAGATAATAAGGGTCGAAACGTGAACGGAGAAAGCAGATAATAAGGGTCGAAACGTGAAATGTAGGTCTGGGTCAGCAGCTGATGAGACCCACCCAGACTGATTAGTAGCGTCCTGCTGTATCAAAAATAAGATCAATACCTGTGAGGATAATATCGTGCCACAATCGGAAAAATTTCAGCTCACAGATGCAATCAAGTGTTTTTTTAATAAATATTTTCACATTTAAAAATTTTGAGCAAAACCAATAATCATTTATTTTTATATTTCATTAGCTGCTAAAAATACATACAATTTGTTTCAAATTTAAAAATACGGATCAACATCAATTATTGTTAAATTGAATATTTTTACTTTATGAGTTTAACGTGTTAATTGTCTATGATTTGAAATTGTATAATTAAAATCGTATATTAACAACATTTTCTATAGGCATCAGCTAACTGCAATTTATTAAGAATGCAATAGAAGAGTTACCCATGTTACTCATTGCTCTTTTTATCAAACTCTGTAAAATAAATACAAAAAATCATAAATTTTGAAATTACTTAAGCTATCTTTTGTTAAGAGGTTTTAGTATCCTTTGATAATAAAATAGTACATTGTGAACATCATTTTATAATTCGCTCATCTATGCTCTATATACAAAGTATATTGTAGTCACTATCATATTTGCTTCTGAAAGAGATGTAAATTGATCAATGTTAAGAAATCCTTTTCATAAAGAATTAGAAGTCTACAATGATTGTCGACCCCATCTTGACGGGGTCAATATGATCCCAGAAAATATACGTGTTCAATTTTATCATTTTGCATTTTTAAAGCAAGATTCATAAATAGTAAGAAAAATATTAAGGCATCCAGTGAAAAATAAGGTTAAAACCGTTGGCACATAATAAAAGTTCAATAGATTTTATATTTTTTCATACTAAATTTTATATTTTTCATATTATAATAAAATATATTATAATATATTTTCATATTATTAAAATATATTATAATAATATAATAATATATTATAATTAAACATATATAATATGTAATATTATACGATATAATATATTTTATTTTTAATAAAATATATATTTTTTATGTTCTTTTTAGTAAAGAACATTTCCAATTATTTAATTTCGAATAAGGGAATTAATAAATTCCATAATTAATGATTTAAATTGAAATGGCAAGACGCCCGGCATGAGGTAGAAAATTTATTGAATTTTCGATTCCAGTTTGGAATCATCATCAGAAATTGTATGTTTTTTATATCTCAAACTTTTTTTAGGTCACCTAAAAAAGTTTGAGATATAAAAAAAAACATATAATTTCTGATGATGATTCCAAACTGGAATCGAAAATTCAATAAATTTTCTACCTCATTCGGGGCGTCTTGCATTTCAATTTTGATCATTTAACATTGACTCCGAGCACCTTCCGTTTCCAAAATTAATAATTAATCAATTATTTTTAATTAAAATTCCTAATTATGAATAACGAATTATTCATAGAATAATTCGTTATATACAAAATAATTCGTTAAACGCCCTGCAATTATACAGGGCGTTTAAACATCGAGAGGAAATAAATTAAAGAATATTAATTATAATTAATTATATATTAATTATAATTACTTTATAATTTTAATTAGAGTATCATGTACATTATTGTATCTTATCTTAGATTTAGCACAAGAGCTCACAACATCATTTGAGCCAACATCGTTCATTAAAAAATCTTTCATTGCAACATCTTTCATATTTCACAACATCTTTCATTGCAACGAAGGTAGAGCTTACACATTCATTTATCATGCAAGTATATTTAGAGTGGGCACTGTGCACACATGCGATTAAATCAAAATGCTATACCTAATTTACTAGGCATTATTCCAGTCTTATGATGATAATTTGACACTTCCAGTAATTCAAATTGCTTCATTTACACATCGAAAACAAATTTTGATGATATTAAAATCAGTATATTGTATTCGATTTCCTATTTTTCACTAAATGATTCAATAAAATCTTATGACATTTAATAACAATTTTATAATAACTAATTTAATTATTAAAATTTATAATTACTATCGATGAACCTAAAAGTAATTAGCCTTGTATAGATATCCTATTACTATTGTATCCTATTACTTCAAATGTTCACCCTATATTTTATTAATATACTGTCAAGTGCTGATGTTGTACATACCGTGTGTTTTCTTGAATACCTTCTAATATTTGCATTTCCTAAATTAAATAGAATATCTTGTAAAAACTTGATACTAGAATGAGTGCAGAACTGAAATACGTTGAGACTCGGCCCGATATAACGACAACGCAATTCGGTCATAATTTAGGATATATGATAGAGTCATGATTTCATGACTAAACTCGATAATCGCTAAACTCGATATCACTAAACTCGATAATCGTTGGTAATCACTAAATTACAGGAGCGTCGCAATTTTGCTACTTTTAAGGATCAAGAATTTACTAGGCATATCGAAATACCATTTTTGCTTATGTTATTGCTACTTATTCTGTAACTCGATTTTGTCAGCGTGCTCTACCATACTTCAAAAATTATATAGTTTTTTTTATCTAATGGCTGATTTAATATGTTTATTCGCCATGACTTTAAATAATCGAGTTTTTTAATATACTTTATACTTACCAGCTTAGAAGATCGACTGCCTTCATTTTCACCAAGACTAAAATGAGTTTTTCTGCAATTAAACAATTACAATTCAATCTTTTGAAGTTTAATATTTTAACAAGAAAAAATTTGATACAACAAAATCTATTTGTTGATACATAAATAGATATAATTTATTATAATAATTTATATTTAAAATTATAATTTATTAATACAATAAGTTATTCTTATCATCACAATAAGTTATTCTTATCCTCACAGTGATAATATTACATCAAAACGATGTAATATTTATTTAAAATTAAATTATCATAAATTTAATACACACAGGTAATTGACTTTGGTTTTTCTACGTTTCGACCAGTAAGGTATTCATTTTCTGACAAAGACCTTACTGGATTTCGTGTTTCTGTTTAAAAACAAACTTTCTCTGTTCTATTTCTCTGTACTATTTTCTATTTGATCATATTTTTATAGTAACCTAGTTTAAAATATGTATCTATTAAATTATTTAAATGATTTTGAAGAAAACCAGCATCGTTTGTATTTAAAAATAGTAAGTTTATAATATAAGTTTATATTATTAAATATTTGTATTTTAAGGGATGTTGGTTTGTCACACTATAAACTTAATGGCAACTTCACACTGTTCAATAGTGTTTTATCAATAAGTCATTCAATAACTAAAGTCTTGTAAGCTATTGGAAACAAAAACTAGTGATTAAAATGACCACAATTCGCATCTTCGAATCAAAAGTTAAAGTGCTTTGCAATTAAAGAATTAACATGAAACAGTTAAACGTAGAGAATGTGTGCAAGCATGATATATAACGACTGAACACATATTTTCAGTACAAATGTGGTGAAAATCCATAGAAGTCAGTATTTTTCTCGTCAGATTAACTTCAAATGACATAAATCGATTATCTTTCCTTTTAAGAAGAAAATATAAACACTTTATGGAAGAGGTTAATTTAATCTTATTGTAAGGATAAGAATAACTTATTCTTATTGAGTAGAGGAGTTAGGGACCAAAACCTGATAACATAGCAGTTCTTCCTGATGACCTCTAATCCTTATTCTGATACGACGTCTGTTATTTATTAGTCAATTCATAAAAATGACAAAATGATCCCACTTTTCATATTAAAGGAGGCTCATACTAAGTTACTTATATTGGATCATGATTGCTGGATTCGATTAGTATATTTTAATTTAATGAACAGAAAACAAGAACAGAGAAAGTTTGTTTTTAAACAGAAACACGAAAACCAGTAAGGTCTTTGTCAGAAAATGAATACCTTGCTGGTCGAAATGTAGAAAAACCAAAGTCAATTGCCTGTGTTTATTAAATTTATAATAATTTAATTTTAAATAAATATTACATCGTTTTTTAATAAGGTAGGTTTCTATAGATTGTTAGAATACGATCCCCTACCAAAAGTAATATACAGAAATGTATATCTACACCACTAGAGCTGACTGCATTGTGGATGTAGCGCTGAATTGTGATACAGACACCCTATGTTCGAATCATATTAGTACCAGTGTACGGAGTAAGCAAGTAAGGGTCGAAACGTGAAATGTTTGTCTGTCAGCCGCTGATGAGACCTTCCAAGGCTGATTAGTAGCGTCCTGCTGTATCAAAAATAGGAACAATATATGTGAGCATAATGTCGTGTCTCAATCAGAATAATATTTAATTTTAAATATTACATTGTTTTTAATAGGGTAGGTTTCAAATAGATCGTTAGAATACAACCTCCTACCAAAAGTAATATACAGAAATGTATATCTACACCACTGGAGCCTCTAGCCTAGTGGATGTAGCGTTGAATCGCGATACAGACGAACTGAGTTCAAACCCATTAGCACCAGTGTATGGAGTAAGCATATAAGGGCCGAAACGTGAAATGGAGGTCTGGGTCAGTAGCTTAATATCCACACGTAGCGCTCTGCTGTATCAAAAATGGGAACGATATATGTGAGCATAATGTCGTGCCACAATCAGAATAATAATTCAATTATTAAATATTACATTGTTTTTAATCATTTTATAAAATTATATTACAGATTGATATTTCTAGCTCACATTAGGAGAAATCAGTCATTGCTACGGTATTTGCTATAATATGAACTATAATACAATGTGTTATGATGAAGTAAGCCGCCGGAGTTTAAAATATTTAAATACAATTCATGATGGTTAGTAGAAAGTAAAAAATGTTTAGTTGTACAATTTTCAAACAGTACTTGGCATTCTTTCTCGTAGATTGTGACTTGTACTTGAAAACGGGATAATGATGTGTGAAAGCGGCCGAAATTTGCATGTAAGCAAATCCAGGGTAAGCCAAACAGCAAGTAAATCAACTTTAACTATAGTAGCCTTTAATGTGCAAATAATTCCATTAACTTCCTGCAAATGACATTTTGTAAATGACACCTGACCAGTTGCAGAACATTTCCTAATTGGATAATGAACTTTTGACCAGTAAATTATTTGATTCCCGATAATCTGCATCAGTAATTGTATCAAATTACCCATAGAAATAAAATGATTTAAAATGATTGACTTTTAGTTAGACGCTTCATACTAATCTGTTTAATGATAAATTGAGATTTTAACGTAAACGTTCAGAAATGAAATTATCATTAAAGGTGGAAAACGTTGCTTTATCTGAATTTTAGCGTTTCCTTTAACGGTGGATTTTGTAAACAGTTCACATGCGTCATAGTTAGTTATTTATTGGTAATTGTAGCTTTAAATGTTTTTCTGATAACAGCAATGATCTTTATTCTATTGTGAGTTATATGATGTTATTTGGATCTTTTCCGTTGGACTGACTTTGTCGTAGCAAAATAAGAATGTGCTAAAATAGCGGAATTGTTTACCTCTTTGCATACATCTTTCAACTGAAACTTTTTTTTGTAGAAACAAGCACAAATTTAAATATTTAAATTTAAAAAAATAAATATTTAATTAGCTTAAAATTTTAAGCTAATTGAAGTCGGAATGACTTTTAAATATATTTTTATTATTTGCATGAATTTCCGGTGTAATTGCTATCATTGTAAAGTTTACCCATGAATGCACGAAAAGTTATTCAACTTTCTTCATTTTATCGAAAAAATGATTTGAATTTGAAAAATCTCAAAAATTTCAAATATAAACATACAATTTTTATTGCAGTACTGCAATCTGCATATTTATCATGATCTATAATCCAAAGCTTTGGTAATTTGAGATTTTCCACATAAAGTTATTAAACATTTAATTTCAAAAACAGTAATTTTTTAAATTCTCAGAAGATTTGATCGATCAATCGATCAATCTAACATTTTTAAGGAATTCCAAAAAAAACCTAAACTGGTTACGCAGTAATATTACTAGGGCAATGGATGCGGTAAAATTCTTGCAGACTCGTGAACTTATTCCAAGAGGTGTGTCAAACGTTATATTAATAACATATATTCTAAAGTTATTTTAGAAAAAATATGTCGTCGCAAGCATTCGATGAAACTAAGTAATCGAGGAGACAATATATACTGGCGATGCCAAAAATCGCAGTGCAATATTTCGCCATCAGTTTTTGAAGGGACTTGGTTTGAAGGAGCACGATTATCCCTATCCAAAACAATCGTATTTATATATTGTTGGTTGAAACAATTGACGACAGTTCAATTCGGTGAAGAGGAATTGGATATCGATCATAATACAGCTGTCGATTATAATAATTACATGCGTGAGGCCTGTGCGGTTGAGATTTTGTGCAATCCTACCAAAATAGGGGGTAAGGATATGGTCGTTAAAATCGACGAAACTGTATTTGCACGCCGCAAATACAACAGTGGACGCGTTTTACCGCAACAATGGGTGTTTGGCGGCGTCTGCAAAGAGTCCTCCGAAGTTTTTCTTTTTGCAGTGGATCAACGAAATGCCGAAACACTAAATGCTTGTATTAAGCAATGCACCGAAACGACAACAGTTTTGATGCTATTTTGCAATGCCTTAACAATGTTAGATTGATCGATTGATTGATCAAATCTTCTAAGAATTTTAAAAATTACTGTTTTTGAAATTAAATGTTCAATAACTTTATGTGGCAAATCTCAAATTACAAAAGCTTTGGATTATAGATCGTTATAAATATGCAGATTGCAGTACTGCAATAAAAATTGTATGTTTATATTCGAAATTTTTGAGATTTTTCAAATTCAAATCATTTTTTTTCGAAAAAATGAAGAAAGTTGAATAACTTTTCGTGCATTCATTGGTAAACTTTACAATGATAGCAATTACACCGGAAATTTATGCAAATAATACAAATATATTTAAAAGTCATTCCGACTTCAATTCGCTTAAAATTTTAAAAAATAAATATTTATTTTTTTTAATTTCAAATATTTAAATTTACGCTTGTTTTTTTTCCAAAAAAAATTTTGTCAGTTTAAAAAGTACTTACAATTCCCCTATTTTAGCACATTCTTATTTTGCTACGACAAAATAAAAATAAGTATAACGGAAAAGATCCTGTTATTTAATCGGTTAATAAAATTTCTTAATTATAAAATATCTTAAGTGGTAAAATATCCGAATTTCAGAAAATTTAAAAATTTTAAATTGAAATCTTAATATTTTAATTAAATAACTAATTAATATCGGAATTTTAACAATTAAATAGTACAAATTATTGAAATTAAATTTTTAAATTTTATTAATCTAAAAATTAAATTAATCTAATTTATTAAAATTTATTAATACATTTAATTAAATTTATTAATTAAATTTATTAATTTGATTTATTAATTTAATTTATTAATTTAATTTATTATTATTTAAAAAAATATCATAAGTTTAATTCATTTGGTATTTCGCTGGCTTACTATCATTCACAATTCAAAAGCATACAATTTAAAATGAATTTCTTGTTTATATTTTCTTATATATTTTCGTTAAAAATAGGTAGCACATGTTTTTTAACAAATATCTTATTATTGGCTTTAGTTGATGTATACAAGTTTTTATTATTGACTAACTTGACGACATATATGGCGATAATACTACGATATAATGGCCATAATATTAACGATAAAATATACGATCATAGGATGATATACGAGTTATGTTAAGAAATCATATCAGTTAACTGAGTCTACGTATTTTGTATTATACATAAATTTATAATT
>WNNJ02003669.1:0-20012 GCA_012934845.2 Pomphorhynchus laevis
CACATTGCCACAGCCGTTTTCGTTTCGCCCGCTTTTTGCAACATGTTGGTAGCCCCGGGCTCATCAGAAGGCTGACTACCAACTCTTCTCCTTTTGAAATTTGACTTAGCCGAGATTCGAGCTGTCGCTCTCTGTACTTGGCTTGCGCTCTTGACTGCTAGGCTACGAATCCAGGATTACCAGATTTCACACAGTATATGAAACCTTCCATCATGATATCCAGAAACTGCATTGTCCGAGATGCTTTTCTGGCATGCTTATTATAGATTTTATTGTATGAGATCATGAAGATCGATTGAAATCGGGACTGGTGATCCTTTGATGGATTCTTATTTATGTAACGAATAGCGAGGTGGGGCGAGTATCGTCTAAGAAAGGAAGGTTGATGAACGATGGGGAGCCGACAGCGATGAGACGAAAAGTTACGAGAAGGCGGAGTTTGATGCGGATGTGGATGGTGGGCCAGGAGAGTTGGGCAAAATATGTGGATGTGTGGTCGAAGCGACGGAGACGAAAGAGCACTCGAACGGCGGTGTTGATTATTCGTTGTAGGGGTAGGATGATGGATTTTGGAGAATTGGCGAAAAGGCTAAGGCAGTAATCGATTTTAGGGAAAAGAAGCGATGAAAGAAGAGACATACAAGAACGGAAGTCGATAAGGGGGCGGATACGGCGGATGTCACGAAGAATTAAGTTAGACGAGCGGACCTTGTCACGGACGAAGGGTTTAAGGGAAAGGTGATCATCGAAATGGAAGCCTAAGAAAGTGAGATTGTGGACTACAGGGATGATCGATGAGGCAAAAGATACAATGGGAGGAGATATGCTTGGTTTACGGGGAAGGATCCACATTATTTTGGACTTTTCGGCGTTTAGAACGAGATGGAGATTGGAGAGACGCTTGTAGATAGAAGAGAGACAGTTGGAGGCAGAAATGGCGATATCGTGTATGCGATGTGCGGGTGCATGAGCATAGATTAGAATGTCATCGGCGTATTGCATGACGTTAAAGGAGTAAGGTTTGATAAATGGAGAGAGATCGCCAAGCAAAAGAGAGAAAAGCAGGGGACCTAGGACTGAATCTTGTGGAACCCCGCAAAAATAGGGATGGGAGGGGAGGATGATGAATTAGAACAGACGCGAAATGAACGGTCGGATAAATATGAGGCGAACCAAGTTACGGAGGAGGAAGAAAAGCCGTAATCATAACGAAGGCGAGAAAGGAGGACGGAGTGGTCGACAATGTCGAATGCGGAGGAGAGGTCCAGGGAGATGAGAACACTATATAGAGCCTTGTCTCGAGAAATGAGTAAGTCGTTGTACACTTTTATGCATGCGATTTCTGTCGAGTGATTAGAGCGGAAAGCGGATTGGAAAGGAGGGTACAGATTGGATAAGGAGAGATAAGCGTTGATATGTATTAAGATGAGGCTTTCTAAGAGCTTAGAAAGAGTAGGGAGTAGTGAAATGGGGCGATAGCTGGAAGGAAGGGAGGGGTCGAGCGATTGTTTCTTAAGGAGGGGACGAACGATTGCGGATTTGCCATATTCTCACTTTAAAAATATCTGCTACTCTATCTCATCCTTCCTAACCACATTGTTTAACTCGTCCATCTGTAGCCGTACATTTCTTTCCATCTGGAAATGAGCCACTGTTCGTCCTCTTATCAAAATGCAATATATCGACTTCTCACTACCATCTTCGTACCTTAGTCTTTCTAAGCGTCGACTCCGTCACTCTTTTCGTGTGTATAATCGCTTTCTTAAACGTCATTCCAATTCAAACCCTCCAAATCTCCGTGATTCCTACTTTTCTCTACGCCGTTCACATCTCATTCCTATACATACTAAACGTACTCTCTTTTGGCGAAATCAACTTGAGTCCTCTTCAAACTCTAAATCTCACTGGAAAATCATAAATTCAATTTTTTTAAGATCACCTACCCCTTGTAATATAAATCCTGATGAATGTTCTTCTTATCTACAATCTAAGCTATCTAATTTACTTTTTCTTCTACCCATATGCCCCTTATATCCTCTCTTCTCTTTGAATACTTCCCTCCCAGAACTATTACACCTTCTTCCCGTCATCTGTTAAAGTTTCTTCGATTCTGCTGTCATTACCTAATAAAACCTCTCCCTCTGACCCAATTCCCACTCACTTGCTTAAAAATATCTGCTCCTCTATCACAAAACATTTTATAAACTACATTACTTTGGCAGCACAATGAACCGTTATGCTGTTTGCTTTTGTGGTCAAAGCTCGGACAGCACTCGTGCACGTTGGTGGCTCCTCGTAAAAGCGAGTGCGAATTAGTCTCTTTCCCAAGTTCTTAGAATTCTAATGAACTATGCGGACATCAAGATTGCATCGTCTCGCAAACCGATTCACCTTGCTTGTGAAAGCGTCGCTTATACAAGGAATCTTAAGGATAGCTTAGCTTCGCAATGGTAGCTGTGTTCTGTTAGAGCCTTTCTTTTTCATATTCATAAGAACACTGTTCGTGTAGCCTCTTTCCTTAAACATCAAGTCGATATTCCTGCACTCATCTTCGGCTACTTCATTACTGCTAGTCCACAGCCCACACTGTAGGGGTGTGCTGATCGTTTATGTAGCTTAAGATTAACTTTGTTGACTTCTGATACCACTCGTATTCCTTTACGTTGTTATGTTCAAACGAGACGTTTAAGAATGGCAAGTGTCTATCAGCACCGGTAGTCCTTAATTCGGCGGTCAAACGACGGTTGCTGTCCATTGTGTTGAAAGTATCGATTAACGTTTGGCGGCATAGACTCGCCTCATGCACAATAAGCACGTCGTCAATGTATCGAAAGTAATGTGTGACATTTTGTGCGAGGAATTCATTGTTATAGATAAAGAATTATAAATAAATATAAATAATTATGCATATAATTATTTATAAATTTTCAGCTAACAGTATACAATACAAATTTTATTTATTTAATGTGGCAAATGCGTACAAGCTGTACGCTTACAAGTCCACAAACAAAAATGAAAAAGTCAAATAGATAAATTGTTTAAATGGGATCGGATTTGTCGTTTGAAGCACGGCAAGGAAGTTGATTGGCGTATATGAATGGGCAGATGGTTCCACGATAGAGGAGCAGCCACAATGAAGGAGCGGAGTCCAAAGGAGGTAGAGTAGTTTGGGACATGTAAAAGAAGGGAATTACAGGAACGCAAGGAACAGTAAACAGGACGAGAATTATCAAGAAAAGGAAGATTGAGAAATGAATGGGTATGAAGAGTTACAAGGCGGAAAGCAACGATAAGAAGACGAATTTGAACACGACAATAAATTGTAGGCAAATCGAGAGAAGCAAGATGGTAGGATGTATGATAAAAACGACGAAGACGGAGGAGAATTCGGACAGCTGCATTGACGATGCGTTGTAGGGGAAGAAGAGTGGATTTAGGTGAGTTGGAAAATAGACTAAGACAATAATCGAGTCTAGAAAAAAGGAGAGAAGATAGTAGAGTCATACAAGAAGGGAAATCGATCAATCTACGAACTTGACGGAGGTTGCGGAGTATCAAGGTAGATGAGCGTACTTTATCTCTAACGAAAGGTTTAAGTGAAAGTCGGTTGTCAAAATGGAAGCCTAGGAAAACGAGATTATCAACGATAGGAAGAATTGTAGAATTTAATGATACGGAGGGAGGTTCGAAGCCGAGGCGTTGAGGTAGGATCCACATAATTTTGGATTTATCAGGATTCAGAGAAAGGCGAAGGGAAGAAAGATGATTGGAAATTGAGACAAGACAGTCGGAAAGCAGAAACACTAAGATCGTGAATACGATAAACAGGTGCATGAGCATAGATGAGAATGTCATCAGCATATTGCATAACATGGAAGTTAAATTTATGATAAATCGAAGACAAATCACCAACAAGAAGAGAGAAAAGCATAGGGCCTAATACGGAGCCTTGTGGAACACCGGACGGGATGGACGAAGGATGGGAGAGAAGAGTTAGAATAGACGCGAAATGTACGGTTTGATAGATATGAAGAAAACCATGATACAGTGGGTAAAGAGAAGCCATAATCATGACGAAGGCGATGGAGAAGAATCGTGTGATCGACGATGTCAAAAGCAGACGATAGATCAAGAGAAACTATGACACTACATAATTTATGATCGCGCGATATGAGTAAGTCGTTATAAACTTTAAGACATGCAATTTCGGTAGAGTAATTAGAACGAAAAGCGGCTTGGAAGGGAGGAAATAAGTTAGAGGAAAAGAGATATATATTAACTTGCTTAAGAACGAGACGCTCAAGGAGTTTAGAAAGAGTTGGGAGAAGTGAAATAGGACGGTACGAAGATGGTAGTGAAGAGTCGAGAGATTGCTTTTTGAATTAAAGTATGACTTATTGCGTCGTGTATCGATCTCCGTCAGTAATTGTAGACACTGATCAACTAAAACTTATTTTACAATCGGTATGTTCCTCCCTTCACTTTATTCTTTTGGGCGATTTTAATCTCCCACGATCAAGATGGTCAGACACTGTCTATTCTGATGGTAGTTCCACGAAAAAGGAAATATGAGTTCCTAGCTGAGGAACTCATGCTGATTCAGCTCGTACAAGAACCAACTTGATTTAGTTTAATATCGGATTCGGTACTTGATCTGGTGCTTTCCAGATATGTAGGAGACATAATCAAAGTTGATCATATCCCTCCTTTAGGAAGTAGTGACCACTGCTTGCTCTCCTTGACGGTTGTCCCTTATTCCAGATTCTGTCCACCTAGCTCAAATACTTCCAAACGTCATTGGTCGAAAGTGGGAAGAGAAGATGTTTTGAGAGTTTACAACCAATTCCTGTGCACTTTCATGAACACAGAGAAGCTATCATTGAATATGATCACTGATTACCTACATAAATTATCTGATATTCTTGTCCCTATGCGCGAATCCTCTTATGCTGCTAAGTCACCTGCATGGATAGATTTCGACGTCATACAACTAATAAGTTCACGAAATTGTTTATGGAAGCTTCACGTTCGTACTCTAGTTTCTCTGCCAGATATAAATATGTTCGAAATCTTTGTACTAGAGTTAAAGCAACAAAACGATATGCATTCGAATCGTCTATCGCTAATAATGTAACACAAAATCCAAAACTATTCTGGGCTTATGTTCGTCGTAACAGAACCCTTAACACAGAAATCAAGTATGTCCTTAATACGGAGGGATGTGTGATAACTTTTCAGAGTGGCATTGTGGAATGCCTTGCTACGTCCTTTTCGCTACCGGCAAATAATTCACCTAGACCTTCTATCACTTCGCATGGTTTAGCAGTAGGGCAATCTTCGCGTTTTCTTCCAGTAACGATTAGTGAGATTGTAAGTCAGCTTGACCCATTTAGCTCTACCGCGCCTGATGACATTTCTTAGTTTCTCTTGAAGAATTTATCTAGATATTTGGCTCCTTCTCTTCTTGCTATTTTTGAGAACAGTTTGACCAGTGGATGTGTTCCTGATGTCTGGAAAACTGCCATCGTAGTTCCGATCCCAAAGAAAACCATTGCAACGGCTTGTACTGACTATAGACCAATCAGCCTGACTAGTTCTCTATGCAAAGTGCTTGAAAAGTTGATCGCCACCCGGATCAGACATCACTTGAGGGAACTCGGAATAATGCCGTCTTCTAAACACGGTTTCCTACCTGGTCCTTCCTGCTAAACTAACTTATTGACTTCACTCGAAATGTAGGTTGAGGCGGTCAGTCGCGGCCAATCAATCAATGTGGTATTCATTGACTTTTCAAGAGCATTCGATCGGGTGCCGCATGAGAGCTTGGTAGCATTACTATTTAACTACAGAATTCCTGTAATGTTGTGTAAGTGGGTTCAAGATTTCCTACGTAATCGATTCTTTAGAGTGAGATTTGGCACCCATCTTTCCACTCCCAGACGCGTTTACTGTGGAGTTATGCAGGGTACCGTACTAGAACCTCTGCTTTTTATTGTGTTACTTTACGATTTGTTGATGCGGATTTAGCGTACCTGTCTTGCTGTTGCTGACGACCTCAAACTATGGTTTGTAGATGATATTGATCCGCTTTGCATTTCCCTGCAGGAGACCTTAATGAAATATACCGATTGAGTGTGGCTACTGGTATGATGAATAATATTGACAAATGCGGCCACATGAAATTTGGAAGGCGTTGCGATGACCGTCATTTTCGCCTAGGAACTTCAATTCTTAATGTCATTGTGGATTATAGGGATTAGGGTGTCATGGTGCATAGGACATTGAAATCTCGGTCAAATACAGAGTTTGCCTATAGCAAGGCTTTGCGAGCTATGTACTGTATCAAAAATGCATTAAATCGTATTAATCCATATGTTTTCAAACGGCTTTACTGCGCTCTTGTTCGCCCGCATATAGAGTACTGCGTACAATCAGCTTTTCCGTACACTAAGGGAGAGTTCAATTGACTAAAGTCAATCCTTCGTATAGGTTCTCGAATGTGTATGGATAGATCATATTCATATCGTGAACGACTTAAATTTCTAAAGATACCATCTTTGGGTCAGAGGCTATATTACCTAGACCTTATTACATTATGGCGAATGGTTAATGGAATAGATGTGTTTCCCTCGTGCTATGTTAAAGTTTGTTCTCAGACGCGTCGTGGCCACCCGTTGAAACTATTTAAGTTTCCCCACGGTAAAGTAGTGAGTTTGGCTAGGCTCTCACATCGAGCATTAAACGCCTGGAACACGTTGCCAGGAGAAATAGCGTGTACCAAGGACTTCTCTCAATTTAAAGTTCAACTGCGTCAGTGGATGAACGATCATGGTATTTCGGATGTGTACAATATTATGTAACCACTATTTACTTTTGTCTTTTCTTTTTTATATTTTTCCTATGTGATCAGTTGAAACAGTCATTTGGCTATAACTTGTAATACTAATAATAATAATTATATAAAATATAAATAATTATATTTTCCGTTATTAATTTGTTGTTCACTTAGAAATTATTAACTGATTAACGCAAAGAGTGAATAGAATTTTTATTGAAATCGAATGTTCATTGCTTACTGCTATTTAATCGCTTTTGGACATTAATCCTTATAATTCTCACAATAGTTCTTATGGTGTAGCTTTGGTCGATTACCTTACAAATATTAAGAGGGCGTTTTAATTAAAAAATTTAATATTAGAAAATTCAAATAAAATATATATTGCTGATCTTTAAAAGCTGACAAAATATATATTTTCGATATAGTGAAAACACTATTATACATCAGCTGTTAAGCGATTGCTTGTTGGGTTGGAAACCATTTATAAGAACAAAGAAATACTATAAAAATGTAACAATCAGGTGTTAATTACAGCAACTTCAAAGTGTCCTGAAGGTAGCAATATGGGCTCTGAAACGGGCCTAATATATGTCATTAAGAAGGAGCGCTCAGGTACGTAAACGGTGTACCTGGGAAATCTCGGGATTAATCTTTTTTATTTTCGAGAAGACGCCCCCCCCCCAAAAAAAAACTCAGATTTCTGAAGATCCTCGCGTTGAGGTTATTATTATACATCAGCCTGTAAGCGATTGCTTGTTGGGCTTATGAACAAATATAAAAACAAACAGAACAAAATAATCAGAACAAAAAAGTAACAATCAGGTGTTAATTACATCAACTTCATAGTGCGAATTCAATGCTCGACGCAATGCTTTGTTGATTTGACTTAGATAGCCGCATATGATAGTCCATTCCATTGATTTAATTCACGGTTTCTAATATCCTGGTGGTATCGATGTAGCTTTCGGCGGTGCTTGATCATCAATTTGTGTCCTCGCAGCTTTTTGGAATCATGGAGGCTAAATAGGTGATTGAGAGAGTAGAACGAATGCATGAGAGCTTTCCACACTACCATCATCATATCAGTTATAACCAAGCTTTTATTGATGGAATTCCAAGGGTTCTGAGTTTAAGGCTTCGTTTGGCCCGGTTTAATGAAGAAACTACGTTGTCATTATGACATTAGGAGAAAACGACAACTAAAGAATTTTCTTCCAGTTTAATGAACCGCCTTATATTTGGCAATCACACAACGACGATATGAGTAAAGCGACATCACAACTAAATATTTGCTATTAAATCAATTAATTAATTTTAACATTGTTAATTTTCGTTACTCATTGTGCATTGAAATTTTTCAACACGAATATACCCATCTAGTAGTTCGAACTTCTGCGCTATAATAATTTATTTATTTATTCAATTACAAGACTGTAGCCGTAGGGCTGTTTTGTCTGATCACATGAAAACAAAATTGAAAAGAAAAAATTTCAACATTCCTCACAATGATAACGATCCGGTATAGACTGTGTGTTTGTCTTGCACAGCCATTGCTCCATCCTCCGCTTGAACTGCTGTCTACTCTGAATAGCGACCATATCCTCCGGAAGTAAGTTCCACATCCTCACCGCCCGGTGCGATAGGCGACTGATTCTAGACAGCTTCCCATGGTGCAGCGTTTTCACAGTCAAAGAGTGGCCCCGATTCGTATCACGTTTGTTCCGCTGGATACAGTTTGCCGGCCACCCATCACGTTCGAGTAACATATCTCTGAAGCATAAGATGTCGCTACACACTATCGCAGACCGAACCGACGGTATGCCTATCTCTCGCAAGCGATCCCTATAAGAATAACTACTCGGAAGACGACAACACCTCGTCAACCTGCGAAGAACATTTTCTAAATCATTCAGCTCGCCTCGCGTGCACGGAAATGTTGCTGGTGTACAGTATAAAAGAATGGGCTTAATTATTGAGTTGTACATCACTTTAAGACAAAACACAGATGGGTAACGAAAGCACCTACGAAGCACATAGCTCAATTGTCTGGTCGACTGAATAATCCTGTCTGTGTTTGGACGACTCTTTAACGATTCGTGCACAAGTACCCCTAAGTCTCTAGTGCACTGTACCTGCTCAATTGGCTCACCACCTAAACTATACATAAAAGAAAATTTAATTCCTAAGTGCATGTGACTGCAATTCGAGGTATTCAAAAGCAAGCCCGTCGTCCTGCTCCATATGCTTAATGGTACAACTAACAATTTTTAAACACTTTGTATTTCATTATTTGCTGTTCGTCTTGATAGTGATAGCAGTTAGCATGGAATATTCAACTGTAGAATAATTAAACTTTACTCCCTCCATTAATCAATAAATAATGAGTGAACAATCAATTTATGACACAAGTAGATATATTTTCTATTTTTAAACCGTTTTCTCAGGTTATCTGTCATATTTACAATGATCTTTTGTAACGAAAGTTCTATTGTTGCCATAAATTTTTGCTTTCTATCGCTCTTTCACATCTCTTTCACTCCCTCTATTTTGTCATCTCTCCATTTTTGTCACACCTTTTCAATTTTGCCCAATTAAATATTTATTCCATCATTGCCTTCATTCTTTTTTATAATGAAATAATCATAGATTCGTTTGAAAATGTTATATGATAAAATTGATTATCCTAAAATGAACATCTAACAAATAATCTATTAATTAAATTTTATCTATTATATATGTAAATAATGTAATAATATTAGTGTATGAATATAAATAATGTAATATTAATATGTTTTAAACATATTAATATTTTTAATGATACAAGCAGACTATAAATTTGAATACGCTTTAGCAATTAAAACAGCTTACTGAGTCTACGTATTTTTTCTATAAATTAAAAATAAAAATAAATAATTATTAGTAATACATAATTATATAAGATTTTATACAATTAATATTTATATAAAGATAAAATGTATTATTAAATTAAAAAAAATAATCAATGTTATTTTAAATCAATAGGTTAAATCAATAGGTTATATTACAACAAAGTCCACAGGTTGATAATAACTTGTCGGTAAAATAAATCGGATCAGCTAATTAATTTTAATGATACAAGCAGACTAGCTTTTAATGATACATTAGACCAGCTAATTGAGTCTACGTACTGTATACTATTGATTAAAAATAAAGATAAATAATTATTAATAGAACATAATTATATAAGATTTTATGCAATTAATATTTATGTAACGATAAAATTATTATTATCATTTAAAATTAAAGTCAATTGTTTTGAGTTGACTAATATTCTATCTTATAAGATATCTTATTCTATCTTATACGTTGTTATTTAATATATATAAGGAATAAAGGTCAGCAGGAGGAATTACTATGTTATCAGTCTAATAACATAATTAGACAGATAACATATGATATCATATTATTCCTTATTTTGAAATTGAGGAATTTATTTTAAGTGGCAAATGCGTGCCGATGGTACGCTTACAAGCCCACTAAGTATAATAAAAGTATGTAATTTTTATTGAGAGAAAATAAATAAAAAGTTATTACTTACACATTTTCGACTATTGCAATAGCCATTTTCAAATGTTTTCTTGAAGTTTAAACGCCTTGTATAATATAATTATAAATTTTAACTTAACAACTTGATTATTATCAGGTTTATAATGTATAAATACTTAAATGTATTTAAGACAAATAAATTAGATCTGCTAACTGAATCTACGTATTTTACATCTTATATAAATCAAAAATAAAGATAAATAATTATAAATAACAATTTATTTAAGACAAATAAATTAGATCAGTAAACTGAATCTACGTATTTTATACTTTATATAAATCAAAAATAAAGATAAATAATTATGAATAATAAATAATTATAAAAGATTTTAAATTGCACGCACTTCCGTGAAGAAAATCGTTTCATCATATGTTGACTCATCAGTGGCCTATACTTACCAATAATGGGTGCTTATCGAGACTCCTAGATTGTCTAAATGGCACAATATTTGTATCTTATTGTATTTGTATCTTTTTTGTATTTGCTTAATATTTGAATCTGGATAAAAATTAATATTATTTTCTGTAAAAATAATATTTTTACAGATATATATTTATAATATATTTTCATATCGATTCTGTCAAATTATTATTATTTTATGTAAAAATTTTTTTTGAAAGAAAATATTTATTACACAAAATTACATTGAACACAAGACAAATCAAATAGTCAAATACTAGACAAAAAGTTTGACCCCACTATAAATACATTCTAACTATATCTCTTTAGACCTCTGACGACGGCATCGAAAACACCAAGAATTCGATTTTATTAGACCAAACCCGATCTTTCGACGTAACGTAGCGATACAATCACTGTAGTTATTGTCCCCTCTTAAAGCCTGTATTGACGCTATTCTCTTAAGCAATGCATGTGACTCTCTACTGATTTTGCCAGACGATGAAAAAATAACCGGAATAAATGAAGCACGATCGACCCTAGATACTCGCTCTAAATATTTGGTCTGCTTTTTGTTGTGATGATACTTAAACAAACTATGAGGGCTTCCATTGGCATACGATGGAGCATGAACGTTATAAACGCAAATGTCTAGAAAAGACCGCTCTGTCGAATCCCCGTACAAACCACTGCATGCAACATCAAGGCGTGCATTCATATCCTTACACGTTGTTATTCTATCAAAATTGTAAGAAGACTCAACAGGAAGTAGGACCGGCTCAATTTCAATAGCCTTACATGTTGCAGATAACATACCTGCAATAATGTCGCGCATCACATTATGTCGAACAATTGTAAATCCTCCTGTTTTGCAAGATAGTGTGTGCGATACGTTGTTAAGTTCTCCACAAACACATTTTGTCGGAGCGTCTTTTAATTGCCATCCATATCTAGCGGCAAGCCCATCATAAAACTGATGATTATTTAGACAATACTGCCTATCTTCGCTAATCCTTGAAGATAACCAGGTTGATGCGCCTTTTTCTGATGCATGAATTAAGGCATTTTTTGTGTAATTATCCAGTTCTGCAATAATCTTACTGCGTTTAAAAACCTTCTTTTCACCCCGAATTCCGATATTCACCAGTGTTTGCTTCTCAAGTAATTCTTGACCTACGTATTCATTTAATAATGGTAAACACATTATTTTAGAGCAATTCCATTCATGGATTACCAGCTTGCAAGGATTTAAAATCCCCATGCCTCCGCTAGATGTAGGAAGTTCAACTAATTGCCTTATGTCCTCCGTAATTTCACTCATCCCCAGTATCCCCGGCAATAAGCTTTTTCTTATTTCCAATTCTAGTAATTGTAACCATGATTTTTCACATTTGCACGCACGAAAAACATATGTCCATTTATGTTGTAACGCAAAAATGAAAGCTAGATACGTATGTTGAGCACATGTTTCGGATATTTCCGATAAGCGTCTAACCATCTTACTCCATTTATCAACCTTATGGTCCACCCATTTCCGCTCATAGTCGTCATATCCGATTGGACACCCAAGAACTTCAGCGCCTAGGTGTGAAACTAGAATTTCACTACCCGCAAATATTGACCTTGCTATATCATTATTAGAGCGAGAGATTAACTGGCATTTCTGAGTATTGATGTAAAAACCATAATACGGACCAATTTCCTTCATCATTTCAAAATAGTGGCAAAGAACACCCGCCTTCCCAATGCAAGATACATCATCTGCATACCACATCTATTGGACAGACGGAAAGGCCTCCTTCAAACGCAATATTAAAGGAATTGTAGAGGCCGCGAATGCAACCATAGACGGAGGATCACCCTGTGGGAACCCTTCGTGAAACAATATTATATCGTCTCCTATCATCATAGGATCCTCCGAATACATGTTCGTTAACACATTAAGCAAAGGCGGACATACATTTTTCATGTTTGCTAGTGCCATCTTACGATTTACACAATTGAATGCATTCTTTGCGTCAATTAGAAGCATACAAGAATCACGTTTTTCCATTAGAGACGATCGTAAACTACGTACTATGTATTCCGCTCCACATCTTTGTCCTGCACACAATTGCATAGTACCAGCGACGCTCTGAATATGCATAGAAATTGTTCTGAGAATCACCTTTGAAATAATCCGACGATACACCTCGCCCACCCCTATGGGTCGGATTCCGTTATTCTTTGCAACTGCGATTAACCTGGAGGCTACAAGTGCTGTAGTTGAACCTTTTGGTACAATACCTGATACAAGTCTTCTTGTTAAACCGGCCAATGCATCAGCCAACGCCATTGAATCTCTATCAAAAGAAGTTAACATTTGTTTCCATGTAGAGGCATCTACCCCAGAGGGCCCTGCGGAATCGCGAGTGCGTCGAGCCTCTGTAATAATACTCTCAGCATCAATCTTGTCAAACATCACTGGATGAAATGGCAGTAAGTTAGGATGCGGACAAGTCATCACACCTTCTACATATACGCGATCTCCTTCTGGATGTTTGCTTTCCAGCAACTGCCGTACGGTTAAAGATCATATGAATTCATCAAAATTCAGATACGATCCATCTGAAGCGTCTTCCAAAGATTTTATTGCTGCTTTGGTATCACCCTTTTGCATAGAGCGTCTAAACGCTACTTTCCAATCAATATGAGCTTTATACACTCTCTGCTTTTTCTAGTCGATTGTAGATAACAAGCTTCAGCTATAAGCTCACTTCAATTATCGGAATTCCACCTCTCGATACGCCTTTTCATAGCCTGTCTCATCAAACTAACCTTCCTAGACTTTAATCTTTGAAGAATGCATTGACCATTTATATTGTATAAAACTTCGGAACTCACGCTATTACTCTGAACAACCAATGTATTTTTATTGCAACAATTTGGGGCAGCGCAGTTAAAACATCGTTTATTACTCTTTGCACAGCGACAACCTTTGCAACGCGCTGCAGGACCGTTACATGTACAGCATTTTACAACCACATCAGGCTTTCCTTTTGTTATTATTCAACCTCAAATTTTTCAACCAATCAATTTTTCAACCGATGGTTGTCGTCGAAAGTTGTCGTCGATGGTTGTCGTCGATGGTTGTCGTCGATGGTTGTCGTCGATGGTTGTCGTCGATGGTTGTCGTCGATGGTTGTCGTCGATGGTTGTCGTCGATGGTTGTCGTCGATGGTTGTCGTCGATAGTTGTCGTCGATGGTTGTTGTCGAAGGTTGTCGTCGTAAGTAGTTATTAATTAGCAGCCAAGAATTTAAAACTTGTGATAAATGTAGAAAACTGATCGCGATTCCCGTGTGTGTATTAATTGTAAGAACAAATTTAAACGACGAAACAACGCGATTTCGAATTTTTAAATTATTTTTATTAAAATATTTGATAATATTTTTGTTATTAAATTATTAAACGATTTTTTAATTATTTTTATAAAATAATTAAAATTATTATTTTTATATTTTATTTTAAATGACACGAAAGAAAAGTCTTTGCAATTATAAGAATTTAGGGTAGTAAACAAAACATTAAAATCAGAGCTCATTTTAACTATTTGTTAAATATCAAAGTGTCGAAAATCAAAGTGCATCAAACATCCCTCAAAATGTGCCTAGTAACGTGTTGTTTACTTGTTTGGAATTGAAAAATTTCAATGAAAATATGTGCACACATACAATTACTATCCTGTATAACTGCCAGAGTATACCAATCAAGTTTAATTTATTATTACAGCACATTAAGAAGTAAAATTACTTTTTAAACGTCCTCGTAGAATTATTTTATCATGTTCTGGTAATTTAACACAATTCGCTAAAAATACATTTAAAAATTTGACATATGGATTCAGAGTTTTATTTATTCAGTTGTAAATATTTTACTGAGTATCTTTTGATACAGTTTGAAAAATATAAATTTATGCAATTTACACTTTTACAGTCCCTCATAAAAATAAACTCAAATTTTAATTTTTCAATAAACTTTTTTAGTTTTTTATTAGACATATTCGTTTAATTTTCAATTATTGGATCTTAGGCAAATTAACTTTAGCATTACTTTAAAATTTAATTAAAATTTAATATTTGGGCAATAAGATTTTAGTTTATAATACTTAAAGATTGAGGCTTAATACAGCTATGGTGGACACAAATGATGCTGATGAAATAGCGATTCAATCTGACCGTCAATCAAATCAAATTCAGGATGAACTTGATTATGAAGATGACTTGCCTCCAGAGACAACTAGTAATTTTCCGCAGGTATTTTTTAATTTTAGTAGTATGAATTTATATTTTATAAAAGCGAAATTTTAAAAGGTTCACTAACAACATTTTAAAATATATAAATCAATTCAATATATTGTTCTATTACGTTTCGTGTTGTCACGTCGATTTTAATTTACCAGGTGACATAATAGAACGCTTCCAGTTTTACTCTTTGACCTATTCCATATATGATTTTGTATACCTCAAACAAAGGAGTTCATAACATTGCATTTTGGTAGATATTTTGGTTTGATTTTGAACTTAAAGTATAGTACCTTGTTTGTTTTCACTGTTTTCATTGATTATTTTAAATATCCAGATAAAAAATCTTGTCAGTATTTCTAGCATTTACAAATAACTGTTTGAATTTTCCATTTAATGATCTTGAATTTTATTAATCTGTGGATTATATTAATTAATCAAATTAATTAATATAATTAATTTTAATAGTGCACACTAAATCCGGAATCTCTTTTTATTTTCGATTAGAAAGTTGTAAAGGAACAAATCAGAAAAAATATCCTTTATTTAAAAGTATTAAAGTATTTTAAATTTTAATCCTGATGATAGCAAGACAATCGAAATATTGTACTCTTAAACAATGGATATTTTTCTTCGTTTCTTTAAAATTATCTAATTAATTTTTATTAATGTGAATTTTATTGATTGATCAATCGAAATATTTCGATTTAATAATAGCTTTGATCCATTTAGGGTCATTTTATGTAATAGTTCGGTATGATCATTGATTTTGACGCTTGATTATTTGAACAATTTGGATTCCTCTTATATTTTCCGTAATAAGCATTTGGATGTTTGAAAATGTAATGGCTAATATATCCATTTTATCAGCTACAAATATACGCTTCGGGCTAACGCTTAAGAGCGTAAATATACGTAAAGTAGATTACCATGTCTTGGCCTTCCAAAAATCAAAAAACAAATCAACACTTCAAATTTGCTCTATTAAAATGATATAATACGAATTTTTGACCTGCGTGATATATTAAATGGAATTTCAACTTTTTAAGTTCAACTTGATTTAAAATTTTACAGTAACAATAATTTAAATGAAACGGAACTGTTTATCAGATTTTTTAAACTCAATTGTTTTCAACATAAATTGTTCAACTGATTTTTTTCAACTATTTCCTAATTTTCTATTTGGTACCTTATTAATAAGAACATATAACAATTTAATTGATCACGTAAAATTGAAAAATAAGAAGGTTAACAATTGAACTATATCATCAATTCATACAACCTTTCATCAGAAGGTTTTAAATCATCCAACTTTTTAAATTATAATATGCTAATTCCAAATAATTAAAATTTAACTATAATTTAAGTTTTTGTATTTTATACTATTTGTAAATTAAAAATAATGCTAAATTAAATTTAAATATAATTATTAAATAATTATAAATAATCTATAATCGTTGTATGAGATTTTATACAATTTATATCAAGTAAAAATTTAAAATTGAAATTTAAAATAAAAATAAATTTTTATGAATTGACTAATAAATAACAGACGATATATAAGAATAAAGATTAGATGTAATCAGGAGGAACTTCTATGTTAACAGGTTTCGGCCCCTATTACTCGACCTAACATAGCAGCGGAGCCAAATAAGTGCTATGGGGTTAAATACGCTCTAACGACGTATTTCCTATTGTGAAATGTGATTATTTAGTGTATATTAAATAAGTAGTGTATATTACAGTCCTTTTCAATTTTATAGTCACCATTTTTCAGTTTTATAGTCACCATGTTTCATTTTTATAGTCACCATTTTTCAATTTTATAGTCACCATTTTTCATTTTTATAGTCACCTTTTTCATTTTTTATAGTTACTAATAAAAAGTTAAAAAAAAATAAAAGAAAAATATAAAATTTTATTCTAATTTAATAAAATCAGTACGAACAATAGCTTTTTCTATCCATGTACGTATATGGTTAAAAAACCCTCCATTATAAATATATCATTAGTTAGAATATCTTCAATCGTATGTAAGATATAGTTTCTTCTACAAAACGACTCCCTCACCTCTGCTGTCTTATGGATTGATGCATTGTCCATAATTATATACTTCCTATTATCTTGTGTCAAAATAGGTAGTTTAGTCTCAACAAAATAAAGAATATCGAAAGACTTAAAACTTCCGCTTTTTATTTGGTAGCCTACAATACCTGTATTATTAATAGCACATAGAACTGAAATATTCGTGCCCTTTGAATTTGGAACATTGATAAAACACTTTGTATTGATAGGTGAATATCCCATTCTTTGATAAGAATGTAGATTAAAACCAGTCTCATCTAAAAATATCAATTGATCATCATGTATATTAGAAAATGCTGTACCATATTGAGCTCTTATGTCTTTGTTAGAATTGCTGTTTCTATTTATCGGCACTAAAGTTAAAGTTTTCCTAGAATAATTCATCTTTTTTATTATTCTTGACACTGTTGGCACTGAATATGAGCCACATACATTATAATGTTTTAATTTTTCGCAAAGTGATTTTAAGCTAACACATGGACTGATTTCTGAAGCAATAATATTTTTCTCAAAAGAAAAATCTTTTAATGCATATATTTTCAGGGCCAGATCTAAATGTAGACATATCAACAAACTCACCTTCGGTGTATCTTTTGTAAAGTCTTTTTATAGTTCTTGAGGATGCATTGAGTATGGAAACTATTTCTTTAAAAGACATTCCGTTATTTAGTAATCCTAGAAAAAGTTCTACTAAACGTCTATTAATAGACTGTCTTTTTAACGTAAGCCATCGTTATTATAATCGCTTGCAATATCATTATCATCGGTATTATTTTTATTACTTCCATCAAAAAAGAAATTCATTTTTAAGGGTTTGAAAAAAAATATTAATAAAAAAGTGGACTACTACTAATATTCTACTAATTCTAATATTAGAATATATTCTACTAATTATAATATTCTATAAGAATATTAGAATATGTTCTACATTCTAATACAAATATTATTATCCACACAAGTTTTTCGCGTAATATTTTAAATAATTTTTTAATAATATTTTGTTGAATTGTATATTATAAATTTAATATTTTAATAAAATTTTGTTGATATATAATTCTACATTATAAATAATGTAGAATTAATTATGAAATAATTATAAATTCATAAAGATTATAGGTCATCAGCAGGAACCGCTATGCTATCAGGTTTCGTCCCCAAAATTGAATTTTTTTCCTTTTTTTGGCGGAACAAATCTGTCATCATCATTGCATTTGAAAATACAAAAGCTATTTAAATTACCCAAAAATAGATGACCATTTGGAACTGATGACCCTTTATTCTTTTGATATTTCTAAATGAGAAATAATTGATTTTGCTAGATTTCCATGGTTTTAAATAAGTACTTTTGGAGTTGAATGAGTTAAAGAAAGAAATTATTAATATATCGCACTTACTACACTATCACTGAAAAAATGTTTTTAATGAATCAATAATGATTAATAAATAGTTACAGAATAATTTTGATAACAAAAGTTGATATTTTATATTAAAAATAAATTAACTTTTGATAAATTTTTAAAATTAAAAATTATATATTTAAAAGAATTTAAGAGCTTTTAGATATTTAATTGAAGAAGGAATTCAATGTTATGATATTAATTTTTTTTAAGAATATAATTCTATATTTTTGTTAATATCGAACTATAATCTTGAAAGAATTTATTTTTTATTAACGTAAAATTTTTTTTTTATTTTTTATGATCAAAGAATTTAATTTGAATTAAAATTAATTTAAAATTTTAAGATTAAAATTTATTCATCCTTTAATACCATGAAGTTTAATTTATTAGAATGAATATAATTTTAAATTTAATATTTAAAATTATTTAAAATTATTTAATATTTCAAATTATTTAGAGTGATCTAATTGCCGCCGATTCTTCAAATGCTGATGTATATTTATCTATAACTAAAGTCTTATTTTGAGTGTCTTGTTTTTTACTTTTCAAAGGCTGAGATGGAAGAAGGTGAAGTTGAGGATGAACAAGCTCTTACGAGCTCAAGCGTTACACCGCGGAAGCTTTGCTATTTCTACAAAATTGGAAAATGCACGTGGGGTAGACAGTGTAAATTTTTGCATCCAAGTATAAATGATACAGGTAATACATCTTAATTTATAATTGATTGTTAATTATTTTTGATTGATTATTTTTTATTAATTAACAATCAATTTATTTTTAAACGATACGATTGTCTGCACCATTTGTTATTGCTTTTTTATCAAAAACATTTTTGTTTGAAAATATTCGTTTTCAAACAAAAATGTTTTTTACTTTAATTTAAAATTTGATCGCTCAATTGTGAGCGTTACATAATTGCTAGTGTTGAATACGATTGGTAATTTTAATTTTTAATTTAAATTTAATTTTTTAATATTATTACAGTTATTTAAATTTAAATATTTTATATTTATATTAATTTAATCGCTTTAAATTAAGTATTATTTTTATGTATTAAGATTTAATATACAATCTTATGATGCTATAGTTTTTAGAGGTGATTCTTAATTAATTATTAAATGGGTTTATGCAAATTTAATTAATTTAAAATAAATAAATTAATATTACATATTTATTTATTAATTAAAAGTAATCATTTAAGGAGAAAACCAAAATGTTATCTCAATGTTATAAAAAAATTCTATTAAGTCAATTTAAAATTTACTTCAAATTCGAAATTTTTAATACTTATTAATTAAATATTTTATTTATTATTTATTACTAGATTACTATAACAAGCAACTCCTTTAAAGAAGGTCGTAACGAAATTGATTTTTTGTAATTGATGTGACAGTATAAAGTGCTTGCTCATAAATTATATGA
>WNNJ02003670.1:0-12737 GCA_012934845.2 Pomphorhynchus laevis
TATAATGCAAAGCCGCACACTTGATAATTTCTGCTTTTTACTTTTTTATTGACTATATCCCCTGACTTTTTTGAAACTAACAATCTTTAAAGTGTCAATTTGTCTATTTTGATCATCACGTTTATATTCATTTACCCATAAAGGTCGGTTAGTCCGATCGAATAAATCTGTATCTCAATGTATCCTAGATGTTATTACTATTGATAAAACCAACGAAAACTTCAGATTGATATATGATGTAAAAGGTAGATTTGTCGTTCATCGAATTACGAATGAAGAAGCATCGGTGAGCAGCATTTAATCATTTGTTTTCATTTGTTTATGAAATCCTTTATTGGATAGACACTTGTTTTTTCTTAAAGTGAACTACTTGATTCATAGGTTTCCACTTATTGTTTGTTGCCTTGTTTAAGAAACAAACTGGATATGTGGATTTGCAAATTAACCAAGTAAAAATGTGATTGTTAAAATCATGAATATTTTATTTTTTTTAAATATTAATTCGGTTAACCGAAGTAGTAAGTTAAGTATTTTCTAAATACTTAGTTTTATTTTAATCTATTTGAATTTTTTTAAGACTCTTCATTTATTTATCGATATTTTGATTATCAGATATCATTCTAAAAAGATACATTTAAACTAAAATATCGTTATTACAATAAGTCTTGAAGGAACTCGCAGTGATTCCGACTGTCTCAATGAAAAAGACGTCAGTGCGTCTTCTTCATTAGCGTTCGTACTTTCGCAAGAAATAATTTAAATGAAAGAACTTGTCAATATTGGCTTGTTTTATTAACCACAATAAAACGTAATAGTACTTTATAATATTATAATATAATAAATATCACATAATATTACATAGATATATAATATCCTCAGATATACAGAAAACTATATATCTGAGTTTTTATGTTATGGTAATGTTCTTTGAATATGGCATCAGTAGATGTTCAAAATTTAAAAATAAATAGATTTTTGAGAAAGCACTCGTTAGCATTTATGTGAACTAATATGGAAATCGATTGCATTAGTAAGTGTTTATAAGGGTGTGTTGGTTTATTCACGCTCACATATATATTTAGGCAATCCTGCATTCTAATGTAATTTTCTGTGATGAGGTCCAAATGAGAAGTTAACTTTTTAAAAGTTAGTGTCGAATGTGTGTTCTAATCTATTCTGTGAATTCAGAATAGATTAATTTAATTACATTATCTTCACAAACATTTATGATTTGTCACCACTTGACCAGATTTTGAGTCGTGGATGAGAATCAGGTTACTTCAGACGTTGCGATCATCAGTGATAGCATAACAAAAAGTATTTTTGGTAGATTATATATTATTGTTATAATATTTTGGTTTTTTTTTAATTAAGATAACTGCTAGGTTTGCAAACTGATGATTTGAATACTCAATTTCTTTTATGATGTGGGCGGTGGAGTATATTTAAATCAAAAGCAAATGTTTATTTTGAAATATGTTGGTTTGGCGTATCTTTTGTATGTTTTTTCGTCGATAAATATTTTAAAGTTTGAATGGCACGTATCACTAAGCAAAATTTAGCTTTCCTGTTTGGTATTTGAAATGCACTGATTTTCCAGTCTGTTTTAATGACAAATCAAATCAGTTAATTGAGTATACGTATAAAAATAATGCTAAATAAATTTAAATAATTGTTATAAGATTTTATATTTTGGTATATTTTATACGATTTATATCTTATACGAATAAGATATATAATTTTATACGATTTATATCTGTATAAGAATAAGGTAAATGTTTATATCTTTATAAAGATAATATTTTAACAGATCAATGCATAGTTAACTTGTGAGCGGAAATTCTTATGGTTGTGTCAATGACAAATAAATAACAGACAATGTATCAGATAACGACGTCACGTTTATATTTTTTATATATAAAAAATCATGCCTAATAAAATTTTAATAATTAAATAATAAATAAGTGTAAACAAAAAATTATTATAAGATTAAATATAATTAATTATATTAAATTTTAAAATTTAAAATTTTTTTAATATCAATTTAAAATTTAAACTTTATAAATATTAATTATATTTAATATTATAGGTATTATAGTTATTTAATTTTTGCTATATATGAGTTATAATTAATAGTAGTTTTAGTTAATGTTAATTTAAAGTTCATATCTAGATATACACCTTCTTTATCATTAATATTGGTTTTGTTAAGAATAAGGCTTTCTGGATAAATGTGCTCACTAATTGAATAAAAATTATAGAATTAAATACACATATATCATCAATGTATCGAAACATATATTTCATATATTTATATTGTTTAGATTTAGTTTTTACACAGTTATGAACAAATTCATATTCTATAAAGCTTAAAAACAAGTCAGCTATAATTGGGCTATTATTACCACCTATTGGAACACATTTTACTTGTCTAAATATAGATGTCATACTTTTAAATAATTTTGATTTATTAAAATATTTAAGGATTCTAATAATTCAAATTTTACCATATATTTATATTTACTTGATGATTTAATTTTTGTTAAATAGGTGTTATAGTTATTATAACATATATATGTGCATATATATTAAGGCTTTATTAATTCAATTAGGCTACTATTACAACATTTGATTTCATTTTAAAATCGTAAATTTATGTTGCTTTTATCTCTTAAAATTTTGTTCCACATAAAATATCTTTATAGTATAAATTATGCAAAGTGACTAATGCACAAACCGGATCAAAAGGCGTCCCGTTTCTATGTACTCATGATGGTCGCACCATCCGCTATCCCGACCCGCACATTAAAGTGAATGATACAATTAAACTAAACCTCGAATCTGGTAAAATCGATGACTATATTAAGTTCGAAGTTGGTAAGTTTTTTCGTTCTTTATGTTTACGAGGCCTTACATTCGACTTTTATAGGCAACATCTGTATGATTACTGGAGGTAATAACCTTGGTCGTATTGGAACACTAATTTCACGTGAAAAGCATCCGGGTTCATTTGAAATCATTCATATTCGTGACGCCAACAATCACACTTTTGCTACTAGGTAACTACTAGTTGATTACTAGGTCGGAAATTTGTTTAATATTATAATATGATAATTATATTATTATTTATAATTAATTATTATTATATAATTAATTAATAATGATATTATTATTTCTATAATAATATATTCATTATATATTTTTAAATTTATATTTATATATTTTTATTTGTATAAGATAATACATTTATCTTTTATCGTCTATCTTAAGTTCTCATCAGTCATTAAACATTTGAATGCATACCTTGATTCTCTTTTAAAATAATCACTTTTCCAAACTTCAATTGAGGGAAATACTTTATTTTACTGCCGATTATATTTAATGTGACGCTAGTATTCTTCAGATGCTTTCGTATAAATACAAATTATTAAATTATTCAAATTATCATATAATTTTTTAAGTTTGCAAGAGCGTGAAAACTGGCTGATTTGCTTGATATGTTTGTCTCAATGCGTTAACACAAAGCAGCCATTAATTTGTAGTTGATTTAAGAGTACTCGCTGTCATAAATGTTTCGAATAAAACTATAATGATACAACTTTCAATGCTTCAATGTTATGAAAAATTTATTCAGTATCGGTTTTTAATCTAAAATTTAGATTTTAAACTTATATATTTATTATCTATTTATTATATATTTATTATCTATTTGGTAACTTGATGTTCCCAAATCAAGTCTCATAATTTATTTATAATATTAATAAATTAATATTAATAATATTAATAAATATTAGGCATTTAAACATCTCTATCTAATTTGTACTTTAGAATTAATTATGTGTTCGTCATTGGGAAAGGCAATAAACCATGGGTATCAATACCTGCCGGTAAAGGACTGCGTTTAACTATTGCTGAAGATCGCGAGCGAAAGTTGAAAATGGCAGCATCTACGAGATCCATCAAACTATAATTTAAAGAATAAATGCGCATATATTAATTGTTGTTTCAGTTTTCATATTTTATATTTCAAATCGTTTTTATTGACTCGCTATTAATTGTTTACAATCAAAACTAATGGCAATGTCATCGTTGCAACGTGTGAAAGCTGGTTCAGCAAATTTGTGCTGTATTTTATATGGGATAATCAGTAAATTTTTTGTATATGTAATATATAATATTATATGTAATATTATAATAATCTTACAACCATTATGTCTATTGGAATGGCATATTCACACCATTGCTAATTTAATGTTCAAATCTAGACATATCTAGATATAAATATAAAATATAAAATATAACATATTTATGTCCAAAATATGTTATCCAGTTATCCTTATTTAAAAATAAGGATACCCGGATAAATTTGTACAATAAATAAAATTTCAACAATAAATAATTGTTTCAAAAGGTTATTGTTTTTCAATAATTTTCAATAAAAGACTTGGTAGTATTTCATTTGTGAAAACAAAAGAAATTTTTTAATGTGTAATTAAAATTTCGTTATTTTATGTATTATATTTTATATTATATGGTATGCATGAATGCTCATGCAAAAATATGTTTGTAAATTTAAATATGTCATCTTTACAATATAAATTAAAAGTAGTTTTAGTTAATGTTAATTTAATGGTTATATCTATATATATATCCCTTCTTTATCATCAATATTGGTTTTATTAAGAATAAAGCTTTCTATATAAATTCGTTCACTTATTGAATAAAAATTATTAGAATTAAATACACATATATTATCAATGTATCCAAACATATATTTCATATCGTTATATAATTTAGATTTATTTTTTAATCAGTTATGAACAAATTCATATTTTATAAAGCTTAAAAACAAGTCAGCCATAATTGAGCTACTATTACCTCTAATAATTTTAACCTAGTTTAAAATATGTATCTATTAAATTATTTAAATGATTTTGAAGAAAACCAATATTGTTACAAATTGTTGCAATTCTTAAATTTCATTATTTAATGTATTATATTTTATATTATGGTATGCATGAATGCTAATGAAAAAATATGTTTCTTGTAAATTTAAATATGTCATTTTTACGATATAACTATCTAGTATCTTATTCTAATGCAAAGTATATTATTTATTATCCATCCATAAAAATTTGCCACTTAAGAGTTTAAATTTATTCTTTATATTATTGTGTTGATTTATATATTTTACTATTTTCTGCTTGATGTTATTTTTATAGTAACCTAGTTTAAAATATGTATCTATTAAATTATTTAAATGATTTTAAAGCCAATATCATTACATATTGTTGCAATTCTTAAAATTTCATTATTTAATGTATTATATTTTATATTATATGGTATGCATGAATGCTCATGCAAAAATATGTTTCTTGTAAATTTAAATATGTCATTTTTACGATATAAATAAAAAGTAGTTTTAATTTAATGTTCATATCTATATATACACCTTTTTCATCAATATTGGTTTTGCTAGGAATTAGGCTACCTTAATAAATTTATTTATATATTTGACAACTTTAGTTCGATTTTACTTTAGAGGTAAAGTAAAATCGAACTAAAATCGAAGTTTAGAAATAAAACCCCTAGTTTAAAATATTTTTCATCAAATTTTGTAAATGATTCTCAAACACAAAACTTTCATTATTTCATGAAAGCTATACGGTTAAAAGCCGTCTTAATCATTATATATATTTCTCATTATATAATGAGAAATTTATGAATTTCTTGTGAGAAAATTTTCAATATTTGTAAATTCCAATTGGCATTAGTGAATATTAGTAGGTCTTTCAAATAAGTTTTTTTAGATTAAAACAATTAAATTTAAAATAAAGCAAATCTGACAGAATTTATGACTTAACATATGTGTGAATTCATATAAGTGAATTTGAGTATAATAATTAAATCAGAATTTAATTATTTAAATTATTTTTTATACAAATAAATGACAATGATTTCATTTCCACTGCGTTTTCAACAAGTGAATGAATCAGTCCTGTAGCAAACGTTATGCTAAAAAGTTACAGTTTAATTCGTATTTGAAATCGTATGCCCAATGCACAATCAAGCGATATTCTTTTTATTATAATAAATTACGATAATTATTTAATAATAAATGATATTTTTTTATGGATGGATAATAAATAATATACTTTGTATTAGAATAAGATACTATATAATCAAATTTCATTAGAGGAAATACATCATTAGCATGTATTTGGCCCCGCTGCTATGTTGGGTAGAGGAGTTAGGGGCCGAAACCTGATAGCATAGCAGTTCCTCCTGATGACCTCTAATTCTTATTCTGATACAACGTCTGTTATTTATTAGTCAATTCATAAAAATGACGTTTATTTTAAATTTTATTTTTTATTTTTTTTTTTTTTTTAACTTGATTTAAATTATAGAAAATCTAAAAACAATTATTAATTTTATTATTTAATTATTAAATTTTGATTTAGCATTATTATGTTTTGTTTATTTTATAATTATATAACAATACGTAGACTCAGTTAGCTGATTTAATTATTTGTTGATAAAATTCGATTATTTAATGATAAATGACGCTTATTATCAATGATAAATGGTGATTAATTTTAAATGTTCCTTTTACTATGCCGTGCTATTTAATATGTGCTGCTTTTAAAATGTCGTGCCTGTAAAATGTCATGCTTATTTATTATTCAATTCATAAAAAAATGATTTTTATTTTAAATTTAAATATTTTTAATATTAATTTGACATATTAAAAATATGAAATTATATATAAAATAAACATATAAAATTTTATATAATTTTTTATTATCTTTATTTATATATAAAACATGTAGTTTCAGTTATCTGATTTGATATACAACTTATTATTAACCTTTGATCTTATTTTTCCCGGCAATATAACCTCTGTTAGAAATGCATAAACTACGCTTTATTGATACGTAACATATTATTTCAGTAAATAATATTTACTGAAAAATATTTACATATTATTTCTTAAATACTGAAATTATGCATTATTGATACGACATTATTACGACTATTTTTCTGCTAATTTTCAAAAAAAAACATTAATTAATGTCCTTCTTACTTAATTTTATTGATGATTTTCACTGATTTTCGGTTATTCCCTAATCAAATAAGAGTTATTAATCTATAACCATAGTTTCGTCAAAAATGCCGAAACTATATATTCTTCATTTGACATTATTTTCTGTTAATTTTAAAGAAAGATTAATGGATTTTTTCTTATAACGCAAAATTATAATTTTACAAAATAAAAGAAAACAAAATATTATTAAAAAATTTAAACTATCAAATATGCTCTAAATTATACAAAGTTTCTAAAAGCATGATTTATCCTTGTTAAAACCTGAGAATGTAAATCACAAAGGGACTTGTTATCCAAGTTTTTAAGTATTATATTTGGATGTTTAAACAATATGCTTTGTATAAGAATAAGATACACCAGATAATCAAATTTCATCTGAGGAAATACATCATTAGCATGTATTTTGCCTCACTGCTATGTTGGGTCTAGGAATAAGGACTGAAACCTGATAGCATAGCAGTTTCTCCTGATGACCTCTATTCCTTATTCTTATACATCGTCTGTTATTTATTTGTCAATTCATTAAAATGACTTTTATTTCAAATTTCAATTTTTTATTTTAACTTAATATATGAAATTTTTATGGATAATAAATAATATACTTTGTATTAGAATAACATCCACTACATAATTAAATTTCATCAATAGAAGTACGTCATTAGCACGTGTTTGGCCACGCTGCTATGTTGGGTAGAGGAAAAAGGGCCAAAACCTGGTTACATAGCAGTTTATCCTGATGACCTCTAATAGTGAATGACCTCTGTTATTAATGAATTCATAAAAATGACTGCTATTTTTAATTTCTATTTTAAATTTTAACTTGATATAAATATAATTATAAAAAATCTTATATAATTATTTATTATTAATCTTCATTCTTAATTTATAGTATAAAATAAGTAGACTCAGTTATCTGATCTGATTTGTTTTACTGACAAGTTATTGTGGACTTTGTTTTCCCGGTAATATAATCTATATCAGAAATACTGAAACTATGTATTATTGATACGACATTATTTTTCTGTTAATTTTTATGGATTAACATGTTTAATTGATTTTTTCTTTTTCTTAATTATTAATGATATATTAATTTATAATTAATATAGTATCACAATAGTTAATAATATAAATTATAATATAAATAATATTAATTATTATAAATTATAATTTATATTATTAATAATATAAATTATATAAAATCGATTATTTTATGGTATGAAATGACTGTTTTTATAAAATAACCGTCATTTGTAGTTTTTATTAGTTGTTTATTTGTAGTTGTTTATTTGTCTTTTTTTATTTTGTTTGTTTTTCAATCCTTACCGAAAGGTTATGCGGATAAATAAATTTCTCTATATTATTATATTATTTTTATTATTTGAATTTTACGAATAAAATTGCAATAAAATGATATACTAAAATTGAATAGTAATCTGATAAAATAATGCAATAAAATTGTGCAATTATTTTGTTTTACGAATTCAAAGTGCTTTTTAACGTCAAAGCTTACAAATGCGTTCTAACGGATTTAATGTGTAGCCACTAAATTAGAAATAATTTTAAAATTAATTTTTGAATATAACATTTTATTTAAGACGTTTATTTATGTTTAAAACGTTCTGTGAATACTATCATCGCCACATGATGTTGGTGATTAGATCCTTTTGCAACTGTTTCATGACGATAGCCGTACAGTAGTTTGTAGGCATGTTTATGATTAAAGCATAGAGCGGTATAACATAATGGCATTTTATTAATTACATTTCAGAACTAAGAAACTATGAAAGTAGATTCGTCAGTTGCACACGTGAAATTTCTAAAGTTTAAAAATATTTCAGAGAATTGACTGATTAATTATTTTATTTTTGATTTATAGTATAAAATACGTAGACTCAATTATCTGATTTGATTATGTTACAGAATTCGAGTTAGTTTTGATATTTACCAATTGATGAAATCTACCGGATTTATATTGAACTTTTGTCTAAAGAGTTGATTACAAAATTATTAAATCATAAAGTTATTTTAACAAAAATATGACATTAAAATATTTTGATTTCTAAATAAAATCCGTAGATTTATATGTAAAGAGAATTGTTGTGAACTCAATTCCTATGAACATATGATGTATTGCTAATAGGCTATCGACGGACAATGCTACGTTTATGCCAGTATTCATCTTGTATGATAAAGGCGTCGCATTGAATTGAAAACCGCTTTGCTGGAATATAAACAAATGATCGATTCCCTGAGTTATATCTAAAATTGTAAATGAACAATGGAAAATACAATGCCTAATATTACGTTCAACGACAATTAAATAAAATAGCTGTATGTCATGTATAAATAGTAGTAACGATCCCGATAATACGATTTAGATTAAAACTATTATAAATCGTTTTAAAATTCTTGTAAAACGATTAAAAACGTTAAACTCGTAACATCAAAATATTACGTTTCTATATTTTTTTAATTAAATTCCCTTTCCTTTGCTCTGATTTTGAAAAATTCTTAGTACCGTATGCTTGTTCTGATTTAGCCTCTTCCCTTGTAGCGTATTCCATTAAAATACATGATAATAATGAAGAGTTGCATTTTAAAACTGCATTTTAAATTATATATTATATCCCTGAATTATATCTAAAATTGTAAATGAACAATGAAAAATACAATGCCAAATATTACGTTCAACGACAATTAAATAAAATAGCTGTATGTCATGTATAAATAGTAATCATTGTAAAACGATTAAAAAAGTTAAACTCGTAACACATCAGCTCGCGTTTATAAATCTTTTATTAAATTCCCTTTCATTTACTCTGATTTTAAAGATTAATTATAATTAATTATAAATTAATTAATTATTACATCAGCATCTAATATAAATAGTTCAAAATACAAATTATATAACTTCAAAAGCAATCAAAAACAATTAACAATTACTGGAATGTTTAAACATTTCGAAATATACATTTATCTGTGAAAGAATCTAATACACCATCATAAATGAATATGAATTAATTTATTATGGAAAATGTTTACATCCAAAAATATTCAATGCAAGGAAACTAAATTTACATTCTACACAATAACAAATTTAACTATTACACGAAATTACTAAATCCAGTTCAAATAATTATATTTGTATACCTAGTTCAAATAATTATGCATTTTTATAAACTTGTGGGCCTTTGGTCAACGCAAAATGTAAAATTTCTATTAAAAGTTCGATGAAAATGGTTTTTGAGTTTTAAAATGTAGGTGCGTAAATAAATGTTTTGCAAGATACATATTTAAAATACACAAAAATATGACGCAATATTTTTAAATTGTTTAGGGCATATTTTTTTTATAAACTTGAACATCCTGTACAGATTGCATATTTTCAAGAATTGGTCTGAAATTTTGAGAAATTAACATTTTAATGTAGATATTAATTATTTTTATCTACATTATAAAGACGAAAAGTTTTTACAAATCTTTACAAACACAAAAATTGATTGATACTTAAAATATCTGACACGAGTCTACAAATTCAGATATCCCATTATTAAACTAAATCATTAATAAATAAACTGTTTATGTACGTACTTGTAAAACTTTTCGATCATACTTTCATCAACAGTCAATGGCCCCATTCCATGAATTTTTTCAACTATAGGTGAGTCTGTCGAATACGTATACAAAGCTCTATACAGTAATCTATGATCGCGAAATAGAATCATAAAATGTCGAGCGCATGAGTTTTCCATTTCCTATATTTTTATGTTTTGGCAAAAACAAAAGCAAAATTGAAAGTCATACAAGTCAAATTTAAAAGCAGTTAATCAACAACTAAAATAAATAACCAAATAAAATATTTATCCAAAAATATTAAACTAATTATTTTAATTAAAAAATCTAAATACCTCATTATATTTTTACAATAACCACAACGTAAAAATAGTGGTTTAAATATGCATTTAGAATGAGCTTTTATAGAACAGAATTATTTCGTATTTATTGGAAATTTTGCAAAGTATCAGAATTTTGGAAATCAAAAATAAATCTCGATTTCCTGGTTTATTGAAAGTCAAAAACGATTGATATTATCGTACACATAGTTTATAAACAGAAAAAAAAACAAGTTTCTTTAAAATTCTGTCTCGCGTTTGAATTATACATTCGAGAATACATGAACCGCCTTAGAATAAAATGATTTGACCACAAAACTTACAAACTGAAATTATCATAGCAAAAGGACTAAATTAACAAAAGATGGGAATAAGAATTCAAACTAACGGACTAAGAAATAAAACATTAAAATATAAAAGTCGATCAATTAGCAATATCCAATCTTGATCGGTTTTTTAAATTTTGAATTTTGGAGCAGGATCAATAAAATACTGATTTGGTTTGTATTACGCTAGCTGCTGCTAGTATCATCAGAAACAAAACATGACTTTTAAAATGTATGAAAACGTACGTTTCCGTTCCTTTCAAAATGTCCCAAAACACCTTTTGTATCTGATTTTTCTAGCTGCTAGTATCAATTTATAGAAATCAATTAGTGTTTGTTGATCCTACTCCAAAATTCAAAAGTTAATTGTTTTCTAACATGAAGAACTGAATGGTTATTAGGTAATATATTTAAACCTTTCAATCTCTGTTTGAGTACAGTAAAGTAACTTACCAACACATTATGTCTTCATATTTGCAAACACGTATCATTCCTGAAAACTTATTTTGACAAGCTTGTGAAAACTTATCATTTGGAAGTTAATATTTGCGAAAACTTAATATTTTCAAAAACTTAAAATACACGAGAACCGTGTGTATTTAAATACACAAGGTATTTATTGTATTTAAATATCTCAATGTATTTAAATATCGTAAATACATTGAGAACAGTTCACAGTGCGAGGAAATAATTTCGATATTTTATACAATCCAATTTTTGATGATTATTGATGTTAAATAGACAAAGTCCACACTATAAATCGTTGATATTAGTGTATACAAATAATATAATAATATTAATATTACAAATAATTAACAAATATTAAGGTCGTTGTTAATAATTAATAATTAGTTAATAATCACATCAGATAACTGTGTCTGTGTATTCTATACGACATATAAATAAAAATAAAAATAAATGATAAATAATTATTGTATATTTTATACAATTTATATTTATATCAAGTTAAAATTTAAAATTGAAATTTAAAATAAAAGTCAATTTTTATGAATTGAATAATAAATAACATACGATGTATAAGAATAAAGTTAATGTTTATATTTTTATAAGGATAATATTTTATCAGATCAATACATAGTTAACTTGTGAGCGGAAATTCTTATGGTTGTGTCAATGACTAATAAATAACAGACAAGATAACGACGTCATGTTTATATTTTTTATATATAAAAGATCATGCCTAATAAAATTTTAATAATTAAATAATAAATAAGTGTAAACAAAAAATTATTATAAGATTTAATATAATTAATATTATATTAAATAATATTAATTTATGAATTGACTAATAAAGGATTAGAGTGTATTGCAATGTAATTTAATGTATAACAATGTAATCTAAATAATAACTAATTATATATACTATATTATTAATTATTTTAGTATTAG